>ONZH01021274.1:0-141815 GCA_900303285.1 Rhinella marina | reverse complement strand
GGGCCAGTGACTGCAGCCTCCAGCTCTGTGAATGTTCAGAACCCGTCTGCTGAGACTTGTAGTCCCCATGCTTAACCCCTTAATGACCAGACCTGTTTGGGCCTTAGTGACCAGCTTTTTTTCAGGGGTTAAGAAAGCTTGATATTATTGTGTGGGGGAGGGGTAATAAGTGTTATGTTTCCCCCTGAAGACCTATTAGTAATCCCACAAATAAGAGCCTCGGCTTACGTTGCGATTATTAGACAGCTGCGGTCACAGCAAGCGTTCCTGAGACCAGCCAAAGCGGTCTAGCTGTGTGGCATTGTTGTAGCAGGTTGCTACAACCATCTAACACAGTGTAAAGTGTAAAAGCCGGCAGAGGAGAGCTCTCTTGATGTGAGATATCCCCCTTGAGTAAAAAATTAATTGCGAGACTGCGGCCTGTGAATTAACCCCTTCCTGCCGTGACTTTGTCAGAAAGGAGTTGATTCACTTTTTTTCATTAAAAAATAAAATTTAAATTTAAATGAAAAATAAAAGTAAATAAATATAAAATTCTTAAAAAAAATAAGAATTTAAAAAAATAAAAAAATAAAAGTTAGAGCTATAATTACTAGTTTTAGTAATATTAGTAATAGTATAGCAGACTACAAACACACACATACACCCCACTTTACATTCATAATTATATATAATACCCGTATTTTTTGCCCCATAAGACGCAATTTTTTTTCGCCCCAAAAGTGGGGGGGAAATGCCTCTGTGTCTTATGGGGCGAATAATACGGTATATTATATATAATTATGAATGTAAAGGGGGGTGTATGTGTGTGTTTGTAGTCTGCGCGCACTAGCACTGGAGGACCAGGAAGCGGTGAAGACTTTGTACTCACCGCTTGATGGTCCTCGGCTGTCAGGCTGTGACCTCACGCTGTGCGCGCCGGGTCACAGCCGACAGCAGGAAGAAGAGGATCGCGCTGGAGGAGAAGAGCGGCGGCGTCAGGAGCAGGAGAGGTAAGTGGCTTTTTTATTTTATTAAATACGAGGTACTGGGGGCTGACCTGAGGCAAAGAGGGCTGCTGGGGGGCTGACCTGAGGCAAAGAGGGCTGCTGGGGGGCTGCCCTGAGGAAAAAAGGGCTGCTGGGGGGCTGACCTGAGGCAAAGAGGGCTGCTGGGGGGGCTGACCTGAGGCAAAGAGGGCTGCTGGGGGACTGACCTGAGGCAAAAAGGGCTGCTGGGGGATAATATGAGAGGCAATAGAGGCTACTGGGGGCTGATACGTGGCAATGGGTGCTGCTGGGGGCTATATATGAGAGGCAATGGGGGCTGCTGGGGGCTAATTATGAGAGGCAATGGGGGCTGATATTAGGTAATGGGGCTGATATTAGGGCAATAGGGACTGATGAGAGGCATATGGGGGCTGATGAAAGGCATATGGGGGCTGATGAGAGGCTTGGGGGTCTGATCTGAGGTCTTATTGGGGTCTTATTAACATGGGGGTCTGATTGGGGCTGTCAGCTAAGGTCTGATTAACATTGGGGGTTCTGATTGGTGGGTCTGACCTGAGGTCTAATGAAAAATATTTTTTTCTTTATTGTTCTCCTCTAAAACCTAGGTGCATCTTATGGGCCGGTGCGTCTTATAGGGCGAAAAATACGGGTATATATAATATATATATATATAAATATATTTAGCAATAGTCTACTGGACTTGTGTGTAAAATATGCAAATGTACCCAATTTTTTTCCCGTTTTCCTGTAAATATAGATGAATACTTAGGGTGACAACATAAAAAAGGTCATTTTTGAAGGGGCTTCTTGAATAGGCTGCTAAAACCCAAAATGCGCTCTAGTCCTCTAAAGTCTTGCTGTAGGCCCAGCTTGTAACAGAAAAAATATTGATGTTTTCATAATTTTCAGTTTTTCCTTACATTTTTGTTTTATTATATCTGTCAACTAATGGCAGAAAGGAAAGGTCTAAAGCGTCCCATTAAAAATAATATCAAACACACGTAGGGTGGATCAGAAAATAAATAGTTATTTGCAGTTATATAGACCCAGTACTAAAACAGAAAAATGGGCCTGGTAAGGAAGGGGGGTAAACACTCTGGTAATGAAGAGGTTAATATAGCCAGCGTTTGACGCGGCATCTGAAAGGTTAAATGATGGGGTTCGGTGTGATCGCCGCTCCCTTTCATTGTTGCTGAGTGCTGGCTGTATGGAGTGGGCTCACTGCAGGAACCCGCTCCATACAAATACGGGCGCAAAATGCTGTACATATACAGTATTACGCGTTTAGGGGTTAAAAAAAAAACGCAAAACTCTGCCATGCTTCAGAGCTGAACTCTTCTCCTCTGCTCTCAGTCCACTCGAATGTCACCGCTGTCAGTCGCTCAATGGGCCTCAGCAGTGGCATCGGTCACATACTGTGTCAGCACAGCGGATTTCCCCTTTGAACACGCTGCTAATAGAGATCTTGACCAACAGAAGCACAGCGCCATCTAGTGGTGCAGCAAGAGTTTACATGCTCTACAGACAACAATGGTTTTGGAGTGCCGTGGTGTTTCCTGAATTATTGTTCACTACTGTGACCACTGAGCACCCCCCCCCCCTTAAGAATAATTGGAGTGCCGACCAACCCACACACTAACAATGGTTTTTATATGTTCGTAAATGCTACATTATTAGATATAAGTAGGGATGAGCAAATGGACTTTGGATGATTTGCATAATAATTTGTTTCAATACTGTACGGAGCGAGCGATCCGTGTAGCATTAGAATGTATTGCCTCAGATGAGCCAAAGTTATTACTTTGCGAAGTCTCACGAGACTTCCCGTAATAACTTCATAAATTAATTTGTACTGTAAAAAAACTATTTCCCGAACTCGTGATGACATTTTTGCAAGTCCTACTGCTTCCGGTCCTGCAACGAACGTTCTCCGTGGCGCAATCAAATGGAGGAGGTGAGTTTTATTATTATTATTATTTTTTTTTTTTTAACATAAGCAGAAGAGGGGGGCAAAGCTGTATTAATGAGCGCTCCACAATGGAAGCGCTCATTAGTAATAGTGCACAGGTGGCAACCCTATGCATGGCCCACACAGAGCCACGTGCCCACAGAGAGGGCTCTGAGTGCCCCTTCTGGCAACCATGCCATAGATTCACACCCATTGGTATAGGGCTACCGTATATAGGATATGACTATATGACTGTGAATACCAAACAAGATGCCAATCAGCTGCTTGAAGAGGTCACGGCGTTCCAGTGCGTGTTGTGACCTCCTCACAGCTTACCAAGCACAGCGCCGTTCATTGCATAGTGGCTGTGCTTGGTATTGCTGCCCAGGCCCATTCACTTCAATGAGACTAAGCTGCACACAGAACATGTGACTGGGGAGCTGGCAGCGCGCTCCCTCCCTGAGGTGCCGCCGGTCTCCCGCGTCTATGCAGGAGTGAGGACGTGGCCTGCGTCCTCGTCTCCATGACGATGAGGAGGGAGCACGAGTCGGCCTCGGATGTGGCCGGCATCCTCGTATCCCTAGCAACCCAGGGGAGGGGAGGACCCAGTGGCACACACCTGTTTTGCTGATATGAGCAAGACTTCAGGTTTGGATACTCTTTAAAGAGAAACTCTTAACTGAACTCCAGCTACACTTCAAAGAAAGGTTTATAATATGATTTTATTAAATATAATAAGTAGTGTATACATATAGTGATATAATGTTCTTCTTTTGCACTTATTTATACACAAAGGATAAAGAACATAATACACAATTATATCAACACTGCATCTGGAGTCCTGACTACATCCAGAATGAAGGTACATACATCACCAATTGAGTTATCATCTGACAGCAACATCAGCTGGGAAGCCCTTTCAGCGAAAGCAGTCAGAGTCTCGATCGGGAAAACACCGGTCCCTACACGAGGCGTCCCCCCGTAGGATGAGCTTCTGACTTATTTCCTCGAAGGGTTACAGTTTTTATAGAAATGTAAATAAAGAACTTCACTCCCTACTGGAGTGGAGCCAACACATGCTCAGCCTGTTCCTTCTCCATTATTCCGGACCCAAGAATGGCCAATTTCCGGATCCGGAACAAATAAAAAAAGAACACTCTAACAACTATAAGCAGATGAAGTATAACTCTGGATTCCCAAAACAACCTGATGTTTCTCAGGCCATCTTCTCAAAACAACCTAAAACTATCTTCCCAAAACAACCTGAAGTTTCTCAGGCCGTCTTCTCAAAACAACCCGAAGTTTCCCAGGCCAGAAACAAAATGGATTCCGAATGGTCAGAAACTACATCTTCACACTTTAACACTTCACAAGCTCGCCTGGAGTCCTTTATCCCCTGGGCAACGAGCAGCAGGGGAGCTGAGCACCGATGTCCATGAGTCGGCGCTCAGGTGTATTGAGGTTGCTGATGTGGGTCACGTGACACTGGCCACCTCATGTGGCCCATCTTCTGGGCCTATTTAAGCAGGCAACCTCTTTTTTTACCTCGGCTTTGAACTTGACCTCGTCCTTGTATCTCCCCTTGTACTACGTGACCTCTTGGCTCCTGACTTCGGCTAGTATTTGACCTGGTCCTCGTGTTATCCCTAGTACTGACATTACCTCCCGGCTTTTGACCTCGGGTCCTATTTGCACCAGTGTAATCCCTTGGTATTGACGTGACCTCCTGGCTTTTGAGCTCGGCTTGGTAATATTCTCTTGTCCGTATATTCTGTTTTTGTTTATTGTTTTCTCCCGTTGTTCCCCTTCCTGTAAGCTTCAGCACGTACGTAAGCTAGGGACTGCCGTCCAGTTGTGCACCGTCGGTTAGGACGGACTAGGTAAGTAGGCAGGGACAGTGGCAGGGTTTGAGCTAAGGGCTGCACTACTCCTATATATGTGACATCTGCACTATAACCTTCATGTCACTGCACTCCAGCCTGGTAAAGAAGCAGGCGCAGTTACAGTATTTTACGGCATCCAGCGCTGACCAAATAGAAACCCTGTTTGCCCATTCCCAGCTATGCCAGTCTCTAGATAGCTCAATGGAGAGATCTCCATTGAAGTCAATGAGGGTTATGGAAACCATCAAGCGCTGCAACCTATCTGCCATGGCTGAACGACGATTAAGCGTTATTATTCTGACATGACTGTTATCGTAACCAGTTTTTAGTACGAACAGATTATAAATTATAAAACTTGTATGAAAAGTGAACAAGTACCAGTCTTACCGTGGCTAGTTGGTCGTCCTCTCTCAACTTTTACTTTGTCTTAAGCCTCATTCACATGTCCGTGCTTAAAGGGGTTATTCAAGTGTATAGAAATGTCTCCCATATGCCGGGCCCCTCACACACAATATACTTACCCCGCTCCCTGTGCCGCTCCTGGTTCCCGCACCGCCGCTGCAGCTTCTACCTTTGCGCGGATGAAAGCATCTGATGTCTGGGGGTGCAGCCAATGGCAGGCGGGGACGGGGACAAGCCTCCCTAACATCACGGGTGACACTCGGGAGGCTCGTCCCCGTCACAGACTGCCATTGGCTGCTCCCCCCAAACACCGGAGAAGTTGCAGCGGCAGTGTGGGGAACAAGAGCAGTGCGGGGAGCGGGGTAAGTATATTGTAAGGAACCTGGCATATGGGGGACATTTTTATACTCTTGGATAACCCCTTTAAATCCATGAAAAGGTGGTCGGTGATACCCCCATGAAGATGTCTGTGATGGATCTGTGTTGGATCCGCGTGTCCGTTTTTTGCTGTCCGCGTGTCATCCGTGTTTCACTGACACTGCACAGCTGAAAAGTTATTTTCAAAGCATCTCTTTCTAATGATCCGTGAAACACGGATAAAATCTGTGTTGCATCCGTGGTTTTCAAGGACCCATAGACCATAATGGGAGTGATGGATCCGTGAACATGGACAAGATAGAGCATGCATCCGTTCTAAAAACACAGACCCACGGACCGTGCTAAAACATGGATCTGTGAATACACACATTAAAATGAATGGGGGCGTATGCTGTCTGTGGAGAACACGTACAGCACACGTCTGTGGAAGACTAACGTGTGAATGAGGCTTTAGTTTTTTTATGCTCACCCCTACTCCATATTACATGTCTTAACTTTATTTTGAAGCTTTCTTGATCCTGAGCCTCATTTTCCTAATTTCTATTTATTTTCATGGTCTGCTGAATGAAGGTCCAAGTCAGGGGCATATTGGCCATAGTCCTTACAGGGAAATTTCCCGGTGGGCCAATGCCCAGGGGGTAACCCGGGTCCTCCTCATGGGCGGCCAGTTGAGGTTTTTGGGTATGTGTTTTGTGCTGCTGGCAGTATTTTGTGATGTACTGTGGTATTTGGCTGTTGGGTGGTATAATGTGCCACAATATGTTACAGTGCCTTGCGAAAGTATTCGGCGCCCTGGAACTTTTCAACCTTTTGCCACATTTCAGCCTTCAATCAAAAAGATATAACATTTTAAATTTTTGGTGAAGAATCAACAACAAGTGGGTCACAAATGTGAAGTGGAACGAAATTTATTGGATCATTTAAACTTTTTTGTAATAATAAAACTGAAAAGTTGGGCGTGCAAAATTATTCGGCCCATTTCCTTTCAGTCCAGAAGTTGATCTCTGATCTCTGAATGATCCAATGTCGTCCTAAATGACTGATGAAGAGAAATAGAATCCACCTCTGTGTAAACAAGTCTCCGTATAAATGCACCTGCTCTGTGATAGTCTCAGGGTTCTGCATCATGAAGACCAAGGAACACACCATGCAGGTCCCTGATACTGTTGTGGAGAAGTTTAAAGCCGGATTTGGATACCAAAAGATTTCCCAAGCTTTAAACATGCCAAGGAGCACTGTGCAAGCGATCATATTGAAATGGAAGGAGTATCAGACCACTGCAAATCTACCAAGACCCGGCCGTCCCTCTAAACAAGGAGAAGACTGATCAGAGATGAGGCCAAGAGGCCCATGATCACTCTGGATGAACTGCAGAGATCTACAGCTGAGGTGGGAGAGTCTGTCCATAGGACAACAATCAGTCCAACACTTCACAAATCTGCCCTTTATGGAAGAGTGGCAAGAAGAAAGACATTTCTCACAGATATCCATAAAAAGTCACCTGGGAGACACCAAACATGTGGAAGAAGGGGCTCTGCTCAGATGAAACCAAAATCAAACTTTTTGGAAACAATGCAAAACGATATGTTTGGTATAAAAGCAACACAGCTCATCACCCTGAACACACCATCCCCACTGTCAGACATGGTGGGGGCAGCATCAGGGTTTGGGCCTGCTTTTCATCAGCAGGGACAGGGAAGATGGTTAAAATGGATGGGAAGATGGATGGAGCCAAATACAGGACCATTCTGGATGAAAACCTGTTGGAGTCTGCAAAAGACCTGAGACTAGGACGGAGATTTATCTTCCAACAAGACAATGATCCCAAACATAAAGCAAAATCTACAATGGAATGGTTCAAAAATAAAGGTCTCCAGGTCTTAGAATGGCCGAGTCACAGTCCAGACCTGAATCCAATGGAGAATATGTGGAAAGAGCTGAAAACTGCTGTTCACAAACGTCTCCATCCAATCTCAAAGAGCTCCAGCTGTTTTGCAAGGAAGAATGGGCAAGAATTTCAGTCTCTAGATGTGAAAACTGATAGAGACATCCCCCAAGAGACCGCAGCTGTAATCGCAGCAAAAGGTGGCGCAACAAAGTATTAATGCAAGGGGACGAATAATTTTTCATGCCTAACTTTTCAGTTTTATTATTACAAAAAAAGTTTAAATGATCCAATAAATTTCGTTCCACTTCACAATTGTGACCACTTGTTGTTGATTCTTCACCAAAAATGTAAAATGTTATATCTTTTTGTTTGAAGCCTGAAGTGTGGCAAAAGGTTGAAAAGTTCCAGGGGGCCAAATACTTTCGCAAGGCACTGTATTGCTGGCCTTCAGCTTTCAATTCTTACAAGAGCTTATAAGTGTTCATATTCCCAATCATATCATGAGCCTTTCATAATGGCCGATCACCAATTCCACCAAATCTACCACAGACATCTCACTGCATGAAGCACTTTCTGCATGTTTGTAAAACAAACAGTCAAATAGAAATCTTTTCCAGAAAACAAAGGGGCTAATCTCCTGCTGATCTGCTCCATCAGCAGCAGGACGCTGAGATAGCGGTGGGGCATATTTGTTTGTTCTACTGCAGAAAAGACACAGCCGGGAGGCTCCTGCTCCAGCCACTTGTCTTACAACTTGTCACAGGACAGTCAGGAGGAGAGGGGACGTGGTTGATCTCCTTAGACCCATAACAATATAGAGGGTTGAGACGCCAGATGCAAAAAAGAAACAAACATAGCAATAGTATAACTGTTAGCAATAGCCATCAATAAGAAGCTAATAGCGTTTTAACAAAATATATGATAGGCAATTTATATCACCCAAGTTGTGGTGGCTAGGGTCAAACCAAAGGGGTGTGTGAGGACCAAATCCCACCTGTATCGCCACCGAACAGTGGCTTTATCTATATAGTTATGGTGGGGGGGTCGGAGCGGTGGTGATTTTGTGTACCATGTGTACTGTTTTAATTGTTTATAACTTATGCTGCTTCTTTACTAATAAAGTTTTGCACTTTGAATAATTGTACAAATTAGTTATTGTATTGCTATTTTCAGTTATTGCTGGCAATTTTGTACATACTTTTCTTTCTCTTATCCATTGGTTTTATGAGAAGACGTAGTGATGTTCTCGTTAACTGGGTAAGCTCTCTACAGTCGCAGTAAACCTTTGGTACTGATTAAAGAGGAACATAAGTGAAATTTATGGCTTTCAACCTTTATCATATATATCAAATCACGTAACCAGACCATTATACTGTTCATCTTACTAACATATGCTCCAGTTCTACAGACTGGTAAACAGTATAGAGATTGCTCAACAACGACCCCTGGAACAGCTTCTGTCTTCATACGTTAGGATTTTCTAAGGAGAATGTTGGAGACTTTTCTGCTAGTTATGTAAAAATAATTGACCCCCAAGTCCGTGGATTTATAGAGAAGACCTCCTGCTTACCTGCTCCAAGATTCATCCAGCTCCCATGGACTTTAAAGGTGAGTGACTCTCAGGGGCGGACTGGGAACTTAAAGTGGCCCTGGAAAAAATTCTAAAAGTGGCCCCATTTTGTAGCTGGGTCCAAATTGATGGAAGGCAGGGCCAGCAATACCATATTGTGGCACATTTTACCACCCCAACAGATCCTAATACCACAGTTCATCACAAAATACTGCCAGCAGCACAAAATACATCCCCAAAAACGTCCACTTGCCGGCAATTAGGAGGGCCCAGATGGCCCTCTGGGCAACAGCCCACCGGGAAATTTCCCTGTAAGGTCTATGGCCAATCCGCCCCTGATGACTCTACACGCTTTCTTTGGTGAACTTATAAGAGTTTTCCACACTGCTATGTTTAATGACCTAAGAAAATTTTGATGGGGAAGATCTTGGTGTTTCTCACTACTAGAACCCTGACCGAACTTGTTCTAGTCTTGGTCGGAATGAGCGAGCTGGCCACACGTGTGCAGTCTCTTCACCTACAGTGCTGTACTGTAAGTTAGTAAGACGTGCACTCTCTCCCATTCATAGTCTTCTCTTTGCACCAATTAAGATTAAAAAAAAAAAAACTCACGTAAATATTTTTTGATGAACATCTAGGTCCTCTTCCTCTTGCCTACTGTCCATAGCCTGAGCGACATGCCGGTGGTCTATCTCTGCTGCTGTTTCAAGCAGGCGCAGGATTTGCTCCTCGCAACCTGTGCTTACTGGAACCAGTGCTTAGTGGACTTCTTTTCAGCACTGTGAGAGTTAATCCTTTCCTCCTGCCCCCCTGTCCAGGTGCTGATCAGCCTCCCCATTTACCTAGGCCAGGAATTGCCAACCTGCGGCTCTCCAGCTGTTGTAAAACTACAACTCCCACCATACCCTGCTGTAGGCTAAAAGCTGTAGGCAGTGTGGGCATGCTGGGAGTTGTAGTTTGGCAACAGCTGGAGAGCCTCAGGTTGGCCATCCCTGACCTAGGCTATGGATCCATGCCCATGCCGAAATTTTTGGTCTTAGACCTTGTTCACACGGCAGTTATTTGATCAGTTATTTCCATCAGTTATTGTGAGCCAAAACCAGGTGCGGGTCAAAAACATAGAACAGGTGCAGATCTGTCCATTATACCTGATCTCTGTGTAGCCTCCACTCCTGGTTTTGGCTCATAAAAACTGATGGAAATAACTGATCAAATAACTGATGTGTGAACAAGGAATTATTAGTATCCAGTGTCAGACTGGGGTGCCTAGGGCCCACCAGTAAAATGTATTTCGGGGACCTACCTTACGGACAC
Organism: Rhinella marina; assembly: GCA_900303285.1. Lineage (NCBI taxonomy): Eukaryota > Metazoa > Chordata > Amphibia > Anura > Bufonidae > Rhinella > Rhinella marina. The sequence continues at coordinate 131,443 of ONZH01021274.1, read as the reverse complement.
ATTCAAATATTACCTGCTCACACAGCAGCAAGATGCTACCAGATGATTGAGTATGGGGGTCCCTGCATCAACTTTGAGAAGTTAGGTCCTGGGGAGAAGAGGACACTGGTGGCTTTCCTCTATACCTACACGTCCTCTCAGCTCTGATCGTGTCTATAGTAATAAATCGGGGAGTTTCTTTAATAATCTATAAGGTTTTTTATATGAACATAGGCTGGATGAGGTGCTGTACATTGAATATACTGTATGTATGTAGTGCAGTAAGTCTACTGTGTTATGTGCCACTTGTGCAGGGGGTGGGAGACGAAGGGCCCACCGGGGGATTCACCTATACCCGTCTGAGCCAGTCTGAGCCTGCTAGTGTCTAGTAACCATACATTAAACCACGTAAGGGAACCATTCACAGTTCATGTTTATTGCTTCTTTGCTTGCATTGTTGTTACTGTTACGTGCGTTGTGCCTCGCAACCCTGTAAGGCTAGGTTCACATCACCGTTTCGTTCTTCTGATCCATTCTTAATCCACTCCTTTATGTTCATTTGTGCACATTTTGCATCCATTTTAGCCATTTCTATCCGAGATCGGTTACTTTAGACGGAAAAAAAAGGTCCTTGATAAACTACTTTTCTTTTCGTCTAAAATAACTGTTCTCAGGTGGAAACGGCTAAAACGGATGCAAAATGTGCACAAATGAGCATAACGGACGCTTAAAATAAAGGATCCGTTTTGTTTTTTGTTTTTTCTGCTCACAGTGATGTGAACCTACCCTAACTAGACCATCAACCCTTTCCCATGCACTAGTTTTTCACACTCACCCCTCCCTGATGTTAAATGTGCTCATTTTTAAAAAATTTTTTTTGCAGTTGCCCACCATTGATATTCTTTTTGAACGCTGTGCTTGGCTATCGTCATCTTAACCATCATTTTCCTGATTTCTTATCTGAGTCTACCAAAGCTAGGAGCTGGACAAAAAGGTGAGAACCTTTACAGGGACGTGATGATCCGTGTAGAAAACGACAAATATAATGTAATTTACCAATGACAATCACATCTATAGAAAACAATAAAACTATTTTGTCTTGATTTCTTGTTATAATTATTTATATTAATCCTGTATTTTTTTTTCTGCTTTTTTCCTAAAGTTTCTGGGACCCTGCCGCAATGTACAAATACCCAAAGAAGCTTCTACTCTGTATGTCAGTTGTAATGACTTTCACCTTTTTACTCGGGTTTCTAAGGAGCAAATTGCCGATCACCCAACCTGTGAAGAAGAAGATTGAGAACGCCCCTTGTAATGGAAAACTCAGCACCGATACGATTACAGCGCTGGACGACAACCGGACGTTCATCATCTCGCCGTACTATGACGACAGAGATGATCGGTCTATGGTGCGGATTCTCAGCATTATCCACCATGAAGAAGTAAAGGAACTATACTGCTATTTCTGCTGCCCTACAGACAAGAGCGTGCAGATCTCCAAGGCGTCCATAGACATGCACAGCGATCGCTTTGACTTTCCCTATGTGACAACGGACCTTTTATGTGAGATGCCACTAGACTGCTTTCCTGAGTATGTATCAGTCCAAACGTCTCCAACACGAAAAATAACCCAATTACCTCTATTCCGAATACAAAACCAAGATGTGAAACCATTTTCCGCAGAGTTCACGGTCTGCATTTCCACCATGTTTGGGAATTACAGCAACGTCTTACAATTCATTCAGACCATGGAGATGTACCAGATCCTCGGGGCACAACGGGTCATGATCTACCTTAACAGCTGCAGCCCACAGATGAAAAAAGCCATGCAGTATTATATCGCAAGAGGGATCCTGGAGGTGGTAGACTGGCCGATCCAGCGTTACCTCAGGCCTGGCACTGCATGGCACCATTCAGTTGACCCCAAAGATATAGGGTATTATGGTCAGTTGGCAACACTCAACGACTGCATTTATAGGAATATGTACAGGACTAGGTTTGTGCTGCTCAATGATATTGATGAGATCATTTTACCGTTCTCGCACATGACTTGGGACGCCATGATGAAAAGCCTTCAAGAACAGAATCCAAACGTTGGAACTTTCCTATTTGAAAATCATATTTTTCCTCAGACTGTGCCCATTGATGGCCACTTCTCTGATATTTCTTCCTGGAAAGAAATCCCGGGATATAACATCCTCCAGTATGTCTATCGGGAACCAGACAGACCGGATTATTTCAACGCTCGGAAGATGATCATGGATCCCAGGAAGGTCATACAGACGTCGGTTCACTCCATTTTAAAAGGTTACGGAGATCACCTGCGTGTCCCAATGGAAACAGCTCTGGTTTACCACTGCAGAGGACCTCTACAGAAGAAATTACCAACAACCTCATTAATAGAAGACAAGACTATCTGGAAACATAATGCCTCTCTCATCAGACATGTTAATAAAGTTCTGGCGGAAATCTCATTCAAGTGATGAAACGCTGGAAGCTATAGATGGTGCACAAGTGCCTGGAGATTAAAGATATCCGGGAATTTATATTGACACCCCTCGCCGATCATCTGTTGAAAATAGGCCGAGCCCTGTGGGCGCAGCGGCCTCTTCCTAGGTCATGTGACATCAACGTACATCGGTCACATGGCCTAGTTGCAGCTCAGCCCCATTCAAGTCAATGGGGCTAAGCTGCAATACCAAGCACAGCCACTATATAATGTACGGCGCTGTGCTTGGAAAGCTGCCAGGAGCGGGCCATGCTCATTAGAGCTCTGGTGACTGTGGTGGCTCCCTGAAACAGCTGATCGGCGGGGGTGCCGGGACTTGGACCCCCGCCCATGTGATTATGATGACCTATCCTGAGGACAGGTCATCATTATCAATTCCTGAATAATACTGACACAAATCTTGATGTACAAAGACTTTGCGGCCTGTGAATATATGTTATATGTGGTTGTTTTTTTTGTGTGTGTTTTTTTTATAGCATATCATTTCTTACTTTCTTTTTCTTTTTTACTTTCTATGTTCTGTTTATAAGATTATTAAAGGACTTGTCTCATTGTAACAACCTCTTCTCAAAAAACAGTCGTATTTACATGGTGACTATTATCAAAGGTGGCAAATGCGGTCTCAATTATAAAGGGTTATTTCTAGAGATGAGCGAACGTGCTCGAAACGAGCACTGTATCGCTCAGCTCCCCTGCGCTCACATGGGCGCAGGCAGCCGCTTCCGTTCTCCTGAGGAGGACGGAAGCAGCTGCCTGCGCCCATGCGAGCGCAGGGGAGCTGAGCGGTACGGTGCTCGTTTCGAGCATGTTCGCTCATCTCTAGTTATTTCCATCGTGACATTTATGGCACATCTACCAGTGTATGTTGCCTGCTGTCAATGGAGAGGTGGAGCTCTTTCCATTCACGTCTATGGGAGTTCTGAAAACGGTCGCGCACAGTAAGTATGCTCGGCTTATGCATGGCCATCTTTCTATTCACAGCAGCTACTGATGAGCGAAGTGGTCTTCGGATGTTTAAGACTACACAAGCCCAAGAAAAGTAATTTAGCATAGGCTGTAAACACTAAAGTGAACAACAAAAAATAACCAAGTAGTGTGTACCAATCTATAAAATTTACACTGGAGGACGAGGGCAAAAAAAAAAACGAAAACCCCAACGCTAAATGACCACAGTGTGGAATTAAACAAACAAACAGGAGGTGAAGAGCCGATGACACCTCACACTCACCAATACCGACCAGTGTAGATGAATCCTGGCAGTCAAACTATGGAGGACAGTTTGACTGCTAGGATTCATCTACACTGGTCGGTATTGGTGAGTGTGAGGTGTCATCAGCTCTTCACCTCCTGTTTGATTAATTCCACGCTGTGGTCATTTAGCGTTGGGGTTTTTTTTTTTTGCCCTCGTCCTCCGGGTTTGTATTTACTGCATTAATAGGTGCGCTTTTGCACTTTGTCGACTGCATTGCTTGTTGTCCCCTGATGAGCTTTAATGTTTGTATGTTGGAAATAGGCATGCGGCATATTTGCAGGGCATTGATTATCTTTAACTAGGTTGTTTTTCTGGGGGGTATAGGCCTGTGTAATAGAGGGGGGTCTGCGTTTCTTGTACAAACCGCAGACTCTCATTTAGGCCTCTTTCACAGGGGCGTCACGGATTCAGTCCGGATGCGTTCCGGAAAATCCGCACGCATCCGCACCAATCCGCATGCAATCGCAGTCAGTTTTGACTGCAATTGCGTACATTCGTTCAGTTTTTTCTGCGTGGGTGCAAAGCGTTTTGATGCATTTTTCACGCGCGTGATAAAAAACTGAATGTTTACAAACAACATCTCTGAGCAACCATCAGTGAATCACACATTGCATACGCACTTGCGTGCGGATGCAATGCGTTATTCACGCAGCCCCATTCACTTCAATGGGGCCAGGGCTGCGTGAAAAACGGAGAATATAGAACATGCTGCGATTTTCACGCAAACGGCGAATTGATGCGTGAAAAACATCGCTCATGTGAAAAGCCCCATTGAAATGAATGGGTCAGGATTCAGTGCGGGTGCAAAGTGTTCGCATCACGCATTGCACCCGCACGGAAATCTCGCCCGTGTGAAAGGGGCCTTAGACTAAGTATTGTGATCTGTTTAACTCCAGCATTCTGTGTATGATCCAACTACCGACCATAGTAGACCTGATTGTCTATTTATGTATATGAACATTGGGGTTTTTTTTCCCTCTTTTAATAATTATATGAATAAAAGGTAAATTTTATAGATTGGTACACACTACTTGGTTATTTTTGGTCTTCAGATGTTACATCCGCAATCGCTTCGTTCAAAACGTTGGATTAATACTTTACGGAGATCCATCAAAAACGTATGGCCTCCGATGAGCCGAAGTCAGTTATCCGTGAAGTCGCGCCTGACTGGTACCTCAGAACCGAAGCCAAGTTCGGGTTCAAGTTTTAAAAGGTTGTCCACTTTAAAAATCAACTACAGAAGTTATTCAACGGAGTCATGCGCGAATTTGCAAACGAATCTCCGTACAGTGTTAAACAGAAGTTTTGAACAAAGCGACTTTGGATGTAAGATCTAAAGCTTGCATTGCTCATTGCTAAAGCAGCTGCAAAAGAGGGTTGTAGTTTTTGTTTTTGGAAAGGTGCAAGTAATGCATATATGGCATATGTGCAACGAATTTCGAGCTGGGAATACCACTATAAACACATTGTTCATCGCTGGGGACCTTTCTGACCCTGCGGAAGGAATCGTACTTACCTGACACCTGCTGTTGGGTTCCCCCCACCACAACTGCAGATTTTGGGTCTCTCTTCATCAACATCCAGTTTGATGCGGGACACTTGGCTGCAGCAGCCAATAACAGGCCTCAGTGGTGGTATGTCAAGTGTCATCCATGTGTGATGTCACTGGGTCAAGTGACGCATAGGTGACCCGTCGCCACTGAATCGCCCACAGATCTTGATTCGTGAAGTCTCCGAATCTGCAGAGGCAGCAGGAGAGTGAAGGAGCTGGAAAGAGGCACAGGTCCAGGCACGCTCAAGGGGTCTTCCGGAAAGGCCCCCAGGGGTGAACACCCTCTTTACGTTACAAGCAGATACACATTTCAGACATCTGATATTATCTAGTGTATGGCTGAATTGCACAAGATTGGTGCTAGGCCTGAATATTGAGTTTTTAGGAAGTGAAGCCTGAAGAAAACCTCTTTGCTCCGATAGATATGGATCTGTGTACACAAGACTGATGACAATAATATTGCATAATATAATCTGTTACTTCTTAACTCGTGGTTTCTTTAATTTTACATTGTGTTCTTCTCAAAAACCCAGACAATTTAAAATTTTTTACGTTTTTTAACTTATTACTTTTCTGTTCACATAGCCGGATGAAAGCTGCTTTTTTGTGAGACAAGTTGTAATTTTTAATGGCACCACTAAAAGGGGTATTCTGGTTGTTACAAGTCCTGTGTGAAAGAATATGGCAAACAGCATTTTTTTTTTAACCCCTTAAGGACCCTGCCGTTTTTCACCTTAAGGACCAGGCCATTTTTAGCAAATCTGACATGTCTCACTTTATGTGGTGATAACTTTAGAACGCTTTTACTTATCCAGGCCATTCTGAGATTGTTTTCTCGTCACATATTGTACTTCATGGCAGTGGTAAATTTGAGTCAAAATATTTCATTTTTATTTATAAAAAAAAATACCAAATTTACCAAAAATTTAGAAAAATTAGCAAATTTCCAAATGTCAATTTCTCTACTTTTAAAATACATAGTAATGCCTCCAAAAATAGTTATGACTTTACATTCCCCATGTGTCTACTTCAGGTTTGGATCACTTACAATTACATTTTATTTTTTTGGGACGTTAGAAGGCTTAGAAATTTAGAAGCAAATCTTGAAATTTTTCACAAAATTTCCAAAACCCACTTTTTAAGGACCAGTTCAGGTTTGAAGTCACTTTGTGAGGCTTCCATCATAGAAACCACCCAAAAATGACCCCATTTTAGAAACTACACCCCTCAAGGTATTCAAAACTGATTTTACAAACGTTATTAACCCTTTAGGTGTTCCACAAGAATTAAAGGAAAATGTAGCCAAAATTTCCTAATTTCACTTTTTTGACAGATTTTCCATATGAATCATTTTATTCTGAGAATAAAGCAAGGGTTAACTGCCAAACAAAACTCAGTAATTATTACCCTGATTCTGTAGTTTACAGAAATGCCCCATTTGTCATCGTAAACTGCTGTACAGGCACACGGCAGGGCGCAGAAGGAAAGGAACGCCAGGGCAGATTTCACTGGAAAAAGTTTAAGTTGCCAAGTCACATTTGATGCACCCCTAGAGTAGGAAACTCCAAAAAACTGACCCCATTTTGGAAACTACGGGATAAGCTGGCAGTTTTGTTAGTGCTATTTTAGGGTACATATGATTTTTGGTAGCTCTATATTACACTTTTTGTGAGGCAAGGTAACAAAAACTAGCAGTTTTGGCATTGTTTTTATTTTTTGTTATTTACAACATTCATCTGACAGGTTAGAGCATGTGATATTTTTATAGAGCAGGTCGTTACGGACGCGGCAATATCTAATATGTATACTTTTTATTTAAGTTTTGCACAATATTTTTGAAGCACAAAAAAAAAATCACATTTTAGTGTCTCCATAGTCAGAGAGCTGTAATTTTTTTATTTTATGGGCGATTGTCTCAGGTAGGGGCTAATTTTTTGCGGGATGAGATGACGATTAGATTGGTACTATTTTTGGGGGCATACGCTTTTTTGATCGCTTGGTATTCCATTTTTTTGTGATGAAATGTGTCAAAAAATGGCTTTTTTTAGACAGTTTTTATTTTTTACAGTGTTCACCTGAGGGGAGAGATCATGCTATATTTTTGTAGAGTAGGTTTTTACGGACGTGGCGATACCTAACATGTATACTTATTTTTATTTATTTAAGTTTTCCACAATAATATCCTTTTTGAAACAAAAAAAATCATGTTTTAGGGTCTCCATAGTCAGAGAGCTGTAGTTTTTTTAATTTTTTGAGCGATTGTCTCGAGTAGGGGCTCATTTTTTGCGGGATGAGATGACGGTTAGATTGGTACTATTTAACATTTCACTTATGTCCCAGTAAGGGACTTTAACATTTCAGGGTCTGATCCCTGATTGAATGCAGCACAATACATCTGTATTGTGCTGCATTCAACTGTCAGCGTCTCACACTGTGAGACGCTGACCGTTGCCTAGGAGACCCAGCGCTGTGGCTGGGTCTCCTGGGCTTCCGTAGATGGGAGTCCCGATGCCTCTGGGCAAGGCATCGGGGCTTCCATCTCAGCCATCGGGCCCCCCCCCCACCGCCTCACGAGAACCCAATGGCTTTAAAAGCTGCCGCAATTACCTTGTATGCCGCGGTCAGCGTGACCGCGGCATAGAAGGGGTTAATCCGCCGGCATCGGTGTAATCACTGGTGCTGGCGGATACAGCAGAGGCCCGGCTGTTAGTATCAGCCGGGCCCCTGCTGCAGATTGCGGCAGCGGGCAGCAGCAGCGTGTTAACCCTAGGACGAGAATGCTCGTCCTAGGGCGTTAAGCTGTTAAAGGCTTTTATTTCATAGCAGTAAACATAATAAAACCTATGTATATTGGGTATCCCTGTAATTGTACTGAGCTGCAAACTTTTTAGCATTTAATTTTACCCCAAAAACTTTTTCCCTATGCTTCATTATATGTTAGGGTAAATTAAAGGGGTATTCCAGTTTTTAACAATTGTCCTCTATCCTACAACATCGGTGGGGGTCCCCAGCTGACCATGACAACGGGGACTATGTACCCCTCAGAGCCTTCGAAATTAATGAAGCAACAGAACCGGCATGAGCACTGCCGCTCCGTTGTTTTCTACAGGCTCTTCAGATATAGTTGTTTGCATGTCCAACCTGCCAGTTAATTTGGAGGGGCTTTGAGGAGTATGGGGTCTCCGTTCATATTAGCAACGGGGGCCCCAGTGGTAGAAACCCCACGATCTAGTAGTTATCCTTTATTCAGTGTATAGGGGACAACTTGTAATAACCAGAATAACCCCTTTAATTTATCCTGTTATATATTGAAACTTGAGAAACTTGTGGAGTGAAATTTTTTAATGCAGCCATGTTTATATTTACAATTATAGGGATACGCAATATAGATAGGTTTTATTATGTTTTACTCCCGTACTCCCCCCCAAAAAAATGTTCTTTTCCATATTCTGACACATATTAGGATTCTGACATTAGTAGTTCCAGCAGGCTGGGATAGGACATCAGTTAAAATATCTTGGAAAACCTCTGGGGGACCCTCTCCTATCTCAAGAACAGGGCCCAAAAATGAATGGACAGCAAGCCACACATGCATGGTCAATAGCTGAGTGCTGGCTTAGCTATCTTTTGAATTCCTACAGCAGTAAATAGCAAGAACACGGTACAAGTGCAATAGTAGTGGTGTCGAACCGAGCCCATTACATAACTACAGCACCAGAACCAAGCCCATTACATAAATACAGCACCAGAACTGAGCCCATTACATAAATACAGCACCAGAACTGAGCCCATTACATAAATACAGCACCAGAACTGAGCCCATTACATAAATACAGCACAAGAACCGAGCCCATTACATAAATACAGCACCAGAACCGAGCCCATTACATAAATACAGCACCAGAACCGAGCCCATTACATAAATACAGCACCAAAACTGAGCCCATTACATAAATACAGCACCAGAACCGAGCCCGTTACATAAATACAGCACCAGAACCGAGCCCGTTACATAAATACAGCACCAGAACCGAGCCCGTTACATAAATACAGCACCAGAACCTAGCCCGTTACATAAATACAGCACCAGAACCGAGCTCGTTACATAAATACAGCACCAGAACCGAGCTCGTTACATAAATACAGCACCAGAACCGAGCCCGTTACATAAATACAGCACCAGAACCGAGCCCGTTACATAATACAGCACCAGAACCGAGCCCGTTACATAAATACAGCACCAGAACTGAGTCCATTACATAAATACAGCACCAGAACTGAGCCCATTACATAAATACAGCACCAGAACTGAGCCCATTACATAAATACAGCACTAGAACTGAGCCCATTACATAAATACAGCACCAGAACCGAGCCCATTACATAAATACAGCACCAGAACTGAGTCCATTACATAAATACAGCACCAGAACTGAGCCCATTACATAAATACAGCACCAGAACCGAGCTAATTACATATATACAGCACCAGAACTGAGCCCATTACATAAATACAGCACCAGAACTGAGCCCATTACATAAATACAGCACCAGAACCTAGCCCGTTACATAAATACAGCACCAGAACCGAGCTCGTTACATAAATACAGCACCAGAACCGAGCCCGTTACATAAATACAGCACCAGAACCGAGCCCATTACATAAATACAGCACCAGAACCGAGCCCGTTACATAAATACAGCACCAGAACTGAGCCCGTTACATAAATACAGCACTAGAACTGAGCCCATTACATAAATACAGCACCAGAACCGAGCCCGTTACATAAATACAGCACCAGAACTGAGCCCGTTACATAAATACAGCACCAGAACTGAGTCCATTACATAAATACAGCACCAGAACTGAGCCCATTACATAAATACAGCACCAGAACTGAGCCCATTACATAAATACAGCACTAGAACTGAGCCCATTACATAAATACAGCACCAGAACTGAGTCCATTACATAAATACAGCACCAGAACTGAGCCCATTACATAAATACAGCACCAGAACCGAGCCCATTACATAAATACAGCACCAGAACTGAGCTAATTACATATATACAGCACCAGAACTGAGCCCATTACATAAATACAGCACCAGAACTGAGCCCATTATATAAATCCAGCACCAGAGCCAAGCCCATTACATAAATACGGCACCAGAACTGAGCCCATTACATAAATACAGCACTAGAACTGAGCCCATTACATAAATACAGCACCAGAACTGAGCCCATTACATAAATACAGCACCAGAACCAAGCTCATTACATAAATACAGCACCAGAACTGAGCCCATTACATAAATACAGCACCAGAACCGAGCCCATTACATAAATACAGCACCAGAACCAAGCCCAGTACATAAATACGGCACCAGAACCGAGCCCATTACATAAAAACGGCACCAGAACCGAGCCCATTACATAAATACAGCACCAGAACCGAGCCCATTACATAAATACAGCACCAGAACCAAGCTCATTACATAAATACGGCACCAGAACCAAGCCCATTACATAAATACAACACAGGAACCGAGCCCATTAGTCCCCCCTATAGATAGTGCCGTACAGTCTGTGCCCCCATACATTGTGCCACATGTTCTGTGCCCCCATACATTGTGCCACATGCTCTGTGCCCCCATACATTGTGCTACATGCTCTGTGCCCCCATACATTGTGCCACCTGCTCTGTGCCCCCATACATTGTGCTACATGCTCTGTGCCCCCATACATTGTGCCACCTGCTCTGTGCCCCCATACATTGTGCCACCTGCTCTGTGCCCCCATACATTGTGCCACCTGTTCTGTGCCCCCATACATTGTGCCACATGTTCTGTGCCCCCATACATTGTGCCACATGCTCTGTGCCCCCATACATTGTGCCACCTGCTCTGTGCCCCCATACATTGTGCCACCTGTTCTGTGCCCCCATACATTGTGCCACATGTTCTGTGCCCCCATACATTGTGCCACCTGCTCTGTGCCCCCATACATTGTGCCACATGTTCTGTGCCCCCATACATTGTGCCACCTGCTCTGTGCCCCCATACATTGTGATACATGTTCTGTGCCCCATACATTGTGTTACATGTTCTGTGTCCCCATACATTGTGATACATGTTCTGTGCCCCCATACATTGTGATACATGTTCTGTGCCCCATACATTGTGATACATGTTCTGTGACCTCATACATTGTGATACATGTTCTGTGCCCCATACATTGTGATACATGTTCTGTGACCTCATACATTGTGATACATGTTCTGTGCCCCATACATTGTGATACATGTTCTGTGACCTCATACATTGTGCCACCTGCTCTGTGTCCCCATACATTGTGATACATGTTCTGTGCCCCATACATTGTGATACATGTTCTGTGCCCCATACATTGTGATACATGTTCTGTGTCCCCATACATTGTGATACATGTTCTGTGCCCCCATACATTGTGATACATGTTCTGTGCCCCATACATTGTGATACATGTTCTGTGCCCCATACATTGTGATACATGTTCTGTGCCCCCATACATTGTGATACATGTTCTGTGCCCCATACATTGTGATACATGTTCTGTGTCCCCATACATTGTGATACATGTTCTGTGACCTCATACATAGTCCCACATCCTCTGTGTCCTCTTATATAGTGATACATGCTCTGTGTCCCTGCTTTCTGCGCCACTTATGATCTGTGCCCTTATACTCTGCCATCATGCTCCTATGCCCCTATATACTGTTCCACCATACTCTATGCACCTTATGCCCTGTGTCCACATGTACTGTGCCTCCATGCTCTGTGCCCCTATGTATTGTGCCCCCATGCTCTGTGTCCCATGCTCTGTGCCCCTATGTACTGTGCCCCTTATGCTCTGTGCCCCTTATGCTCTGTGCCACCATGTACAGTGCCCCCATGCTCTGTACCACCCATGATCTGTGCTAACTCTGTATCTTTTTCCGGTCCCAGGACATCCTCAAGCGAGGTCGCATCAGCGGAAAGGCGCATGTGGCGCGATGACATTGGCGTCCCATCAGAGCGCCGAATGGCAGTGCAGGGAACCAATAGTCCTGAGGCGGATGCTCAACTGTATCTGTGTCCACAGGAAAAACCTGCGGTGTACTAACAGCAGAGTGGACTTACCGCTGAGGCACATTTTAGTCTATGTTCACACAGTGGGCTTTGCCTCTGTCAGAAACCTGAGGGATGCATGACTATCATTGCCTTGGACGAGGCTGTCAGTGGTCTGTGGTGAACCAAAATCTGCCAGGAAACGTAGCAGTGTGAGATCCCTGACAACTACTGTGCTGCAATGACAGCTATTTGCGGTTGTCACCCAGCGTCTGCTGACTCCAAGACACCTGAGAAGAGACCATAACCAGATGTCATATGAGAGGACATGTCTGATACTGGTCAGTACTGGTATAATGGCAGCAGGGGTCTCTATTTCTGCATGTTTTCTGCGGTAATTGCGGCTATCGGGGTCCCTCTTGAGGTTATTTATCTTCCCCTACCATTTGCTGAAACTTTTTACCTCAGAATTACCTCAGATTTGTCTCCTTTCTCTCACAATCTCCTGACATGGCCGCCCTCCCTTCTTTACCTCACAGGTGACTGACCCTCTGGCCCCGCCCCCTCCCTCCTGTCACTCAGCTGACTGGTCACACCCCCTCCAGTGCTGAATCTTGGGGCCAGTGACTGCAGCCTCCAGCTCTGTGAATGTTCAGAACCTGTCTGCTGAGACTTGTAGTCCCCATGCTTAACCCCTTAATGACCAGACCTGTTTGGGCCTTAGTGACCAGCTTTTTTTCAGGGGTTTAAGAAAGCTTGATATTATTGTATGGGGGAGAGGTAATAAGTGTTATGTTTCACCCTGAAGATCCTATTAGTAATCCCACAAATAAGAGCCTCGGCTTACGTTGCGATTATTAGACAGCTGCGGTCACAGCAAGCGTTCCTGAGACCAGCCAAAGCGGTCTAGCTGTGTGGCATTGTTGTAGCAGGGTGCTACAACCATCTAACACAGTGTAAAGTGTAAAAGCCGGCAGAGGAAAGCTCTCTTGATGTGAGATATCCCCCTTGATGTGAGATATCCCCCCCTGTAAAAATTAATTGCGAGACTGCGGCCTGTGAATTAACCCCTTCCTGCCGTGACTTTGTCAGAAAGGAGTTGATTCACTTTTTTCATTAAAAAATAAAATTTAAATTTAAATGAAAAATAAAAGTAAATAAATATAAAATTCTTAAAAAAATAAGAATTTAAAAAAATAAAAGTTAGAGCTATAATTACTAGTTTTAGTAATATTAGTAATAGTATAGCAGACTACAAACACACACATACACCCCACTTTACATTCATAATTATATATAATATACCGTATTTTTCGCCCCATAAGACGCATTTTTTCCCCCCAAAAGTGGGGGGGGAATGCCTCTGTGTCTTATGGGGCGAATAATACGGTATATTATATATAATTATGAATGTAAAGGGGGGTGTATGTGTGTGTTTGTAGTCTGCGCGCACTAGCACTGGAGGACCAGGTAGCGGTGAAGACTTTGTACTCACCGCTTCCTGGTCCTCGGCTGTCAGGCCGTGCTGTGCTGCGCACAGCATGAGGGCACTCTGTGACCTCACGCTGTGCGCACCGGGTCACAGCACAGCCGACAGCAGGAAGAAGAGGATCGCACTGGAGGAGAAGAGCGGAGGTGTCAGGAGCAGGAGAGGTAAGTGGCTTTTTTATTTTATTAAATACGAGGTACTGGGGGCTGACCTGAGGAAAAGGGGGCTGCTGGGGGGCTGACCTGAGGCAAAGAGGGCTGCTGGGGGGCTGACCTGAGGCAAAAAGGGCTGCTGGGGGATAATATGAGAGGCAATAGAGGCTACTGGGGGCTGATACGAGGCAATGGGTGCTGCTGGGGGCTAATATGAGAGGCAATGGGGGCTGCTGGGGGCTAATATGAGAGGCAATGGGGGCTGATATTAGGTAATGGGGGCTGATATTAGGCAATAGGGACTGATGAGAGGCATATGGGGGCTGATGAAAGGCATATGGGGGCTGATGAGAGGCTTGGGGGTCTGATCTGAGGTCTTATTGGGGTCTTATTAACATGGGGGTCTGATTGGGGCTGTCAGCTAAGGTCTGATTAACATTGGGGGTCTGATTGGTGGTCTGACCTGAGGTCTAATGAAAAATATTTTTTTCTTATTGTTCTCCTCTAAAACCTAGGTGCATCTTATGGGCCGGTGCGTCTTATAGGGCGAAAAATACGGGTATATATAATATATATATATATAAATATATTTAGCAATAGTCTACTGGACTTGTGTGTAAAATATGCAAATGTACCCAATTTTTTCCCGTTTTCCTGTAAATATAGATGAATACTTAGGGTGACAACATAAAAAAGGTCATTTTGAAGGGGCTTCTTGAATAGGCTGCTAAAACCCAAAATGCGCTCTAGTCCTCTAAAGTCTTGCTGTAGGCCCAGCTTGTAACAGAAAAAATATTGATGTTTTCATAATTTTCAGTTTTTCCTTACATTTTTGTTTTATTATATCTGTCAACTAATGGCAGAAAGGAAAGGTCTAAAGCGTCCCATTAAAAATAATATCAAACACACGTAGGGTGGATCAGAAAATAAATAGTTATTTGCAGTTATATAGACCCAGTACTAAAACAGAAAAATGGGCCTGGTAAGGAAGGGGGGTAAACACTCTGGTAATGAAGAGGTTAATATAGCCAGCGTTTGACGCGGCATCTGAAAGGTTAAATGATGGGGTTCGGTGTGATCGCCGCTCCCTTTCATTGTTGCTGAGTGCTGGCTGTATGGAGCGGGCTCACTGCAGGAACCCGCTCCATACAAATACGGGCGCAAAATGCTGTACATATACAGTATTACGCGTTTAGGGGTTAAAAAAAAAACGCAAAAACTCTGCCATGCTTCAGAGCTGAACTCTTCTCCTCTGCTCTCAGTCCACTCGAATGTCACCGCTGTCAGTCGCTCAATGGCCTCAGCAGTGGCATCGGTCACATACTGTGTCAGCACAGCGGATTTCCCCTTTGAACACGCTGCTAATAGAGATCTTGACCAACAGAAGC
Source organism: Rhinella marina (assembly GCA_900303285.1). Lineage (NCBI taxonomy): Eukaryota > Metazoa > Chordata > Amphibia > Anura > Bufonidae > Rhinella > Rhinella marina. The sequence goes on along the minus strand of ONZH01021274.1, from coordinate 116,033 downwards.
ACAGCGCCATCTAGTGGTGCAGCAAGAGTTTACATGCTCTACAGACAACAATGGTTTTGGAGTGCCGTGGTGTTTCCTGAATTATTGTTCACTACTGTGACCACTGAGCACCCCCCCCCCCTTAAGAATAATTGGAGTGCCGACCAACCCACACACTAACAATGGTTTTTATATGTTCGTAAATGCTACATTATTAGATATAAGTAGGGATGAGCGAATGGACTTTGGATGATTTGCATAATAATTTGTTTCAATACTGTACGGAGCGAGCGATCCGTGTAGTATTAGAATGTATTGCCTCAGATGAGCCGAAGTTATTACTTTGCGAAGTCTCACGAGACTTCCCGTAATAACTTCATAAATTAATTTGTACTGTAAAAAAACTATTTCCCGAACTCGTGATGACATTTTTGCAAGTCCTACTGCTTCCGGTCCTGCAACGAACGTTCTCCGTGGCGCAATCAAATGGAGGAGGTGAGTTTTATTATTATTATAATTTTTTTTAACATAAGCAGAAGAGGGGGGCAAAGCTGTATTAATGAGCGCTCCACAATGGAAGCGCTCATTAGTAATAGTGCACAGGTGGCAACCCTATGCATGGCCCACACAGAGCCACGTGCCCACAGAGAGGGCTCTGAGTGCCCCTTCTGGCAACCATGCCATAGAGTCACACCCATTGGTATAGGGCTACCGTATATAGGATATGACTATATGACTGTGAATACCAAACAAGATGCCAATCAGCTGCTTGAAGAGGTCACGGCATTCCAGTGCGTGTTGTGACCTCCTCACAGCTTACCAAGCACAGCGCCGTTCATTGCATAGTGGCTGTGCTTGGTATTGCTGCCCAGGCCCATTCACTTCAATGAGACTAAGCTGCACACAGAACATGTGACTGGGGAGCTGGCAGCACGCTCACTCCCTGAGGTGCCGCCGGTCTCCCGTGTCTATGCAGGAGTGAGGACGTGGCCTGCGTCCTCGTCTCCATGACGATGAGGAGGGAGCACGAGTCGGCCTCGGATGTGGCCGGCATCCTCGTATCCCTAGCAACCCAGGGGAGGGGAGGACCCAGTGGCACACACTTGTTTTGCTGATATGAGCAAGACTTCAGGTTTGGATACTCTTTAAAGAGAGACTCTTAACTGAACTCCAGCTACACTTCAAAGAAAGGTTTATAATATGATTTTATTAAATATAATAAGTAGTGTATACATATAGTGATATAATGTCCTTCTTTTGCACTTATTTATACACAAAGGATAAAGAACATAATACACAATTATATCAACACTTCATCTGGAGTCCTGACTACATCCAGAATGAAGATACATACATCACCAATTGAGTTATCATCTGACAGCAACATCAGCTGGGAAGCCCTTTCAGCGAAAGCAGTCAGAGTCTCGATCGGGAAAACACCGGTCCCTACACACGGGTTACAGTTTTTATAGAAATGTAAATAAAGAACTTCACTCCCTACTGGAGTGGAGCCAACACATGCTCAGCCTGTTCCTTCTCCATTATTCCGGACCCAAGAATGGCCAATTTCCGGATCCGGAACAAATAAAAAAAGAACACTCTAACAACTATAAGCAGATGAAGTATAACTCTGGATTCCCAAAACAACCTGATGTTTCTCAGGCCATCTTCTCAAAACAACCTGAAACTATCTTCCCAAAACAACCTGAAGTTTCTCAGGCCGTCTTCTCAAAACAACCTGAAACTATCTTCCCAAAACAATGTAATAAATGCTAGGATTGGGTGGGCACACTTTCATCAGGTGTTATGGCTGTCTATGTAGCAATCAATTTTTTTTTTTTTTTAATTTATCTTTATTTGTTTTATACACAACACATTACAATAAAAAAACATACAACAATGATTTCGTATACATACCCCAACCCCAACCCCCCATCCCTCTCCCTCCCCCCGTCCGAGTTTTATATATGACGAAGATGTGATAGAATTAAAACTTGGCTAAGTAGCCTATAATTTATTACTATACTTTAACAATTTTCTTCCAGTGTTTGATGTCTGGTGCTACCGGAGACATCCACCACCTCACTATTGTGTATCGTGCTTTAAAAAGTTTTTTTTAATATCCTTATTTTATTTTCCCTTCTCATATTTATGTCGTCATCTAACCCCAACATAATCCATTTTACTCACCAATTTATATTTTGTTGTTCCTCTTTTCCTATCTCTTCTAAAACCTTATCCGAAAAATCTTTGACCGTAGGGCATTCCCACATTAAATGGATTAGGTCTGTATCTTCCTTCCCACATTTAGGACACTTAGAGTCTTCCCTTATTTTCCATTTATGCAGTTTACTAGGGGTATAATAAATCCGATGTATCCAATTATACTGTATCAGCTGGAGCCTTAAACTCTCCGAGACTTTCCTTATGTTCTTATATATTAACCTCCATTGTTTTACTGAGATTACTCCAATTTCTTTCTCCCATTCTTTTAATCCTTTAAACTCTCTCTTAGTTACTTGAGTTGCTATTAATTTACGGTAAGTTTTGGATAAGCTATTTTTTAATATTTTTTTTCTCTTTGATATCTTTTACCAAACCCATTGGTTCACTTGTATAGTGATTTTCTTCCTGTCCTGATCTCTTAACTGCATAATATAATTTTGTATATTCATAATAATCTTTATTTGTTACATTAAACTCTCTTCTGATATCATTCCAATTTTTCAGTTGTCCTTCGTTAAATGCATCCTTCATTGTTCTAATTCCTGCTTTTGCTAATTATCCAGTACCTTCAACTTATTAACTTCTTTCAAATTTCTGTTATTCCATAAGGGAGCAAAATCATACATTCTTGTCTCGTTCATCATTTTTTTCATGATTTTCCAACTTTTACTGAAAATATTACTTTCAATTGACTCCAATAGTTCCCATATACTGATCTCCGACCCTCCAATTTCTCTTAACAAATAAGCGAAGTATGGATTTTTTTCCCATTCCAAAATGGATTGTAGTTGATATGCCAAAAAGTATATTCTAAAGTCAGGGATTGCTAATCCCCCCCATTCCCTAGCGAGACACAGATTATCTATTTTTAATCTCACACGTTTCTGGCCCCCATATTAGCCATATTAGCCCATGTAGCAATCAATAAATTATCTAGGGTATATAGATAGAATGAATAAAATATTAACAATTAGTATATATAGATGGACACATGATAAAATTGATTTATATTGTTTATTATGTTAATCCTAATATTAAAAGGTATACCGGGCCCAGTTCTTTTTTTTTTTTTAAACATACAATATTATGTAAAAAAGACAATAGTATCAAGTAGACAAAAAAGTATAAAAGATAACGAGTTTAAAAATGGAAAAATGAAAAAAATGAAAAAAAATGGAAAATGTGAACAAAAATGTAAAAAATGTAAAAAATGTAAAAAAATGTAAAAAAATGAGAACTGAAATATAAAAAAAGTCCAATATTAAATTGTCCAATGGAGTATAATATAATTCAGTCTGATCATTGTTGTGTAAATATACCAAATATGAATGTAATGGTATAGATCACAATATCTCTATTTGTGTGATTGGGTTCAGTGGATCTCTATATGAATATCACAATGTCTCTTTCTGCATAGATGGGTTCGGTGGATCATATGCCGACTTAGGGTATATTATCTCAACTTAGGGTATAATGGTACCAGTCCGATAGATTTGTAAGTGTGGGTTTACAATACTGTATTAACACATTCAGTGATCCATTAGGCTCGGTACTTTTCCCCCCTCCTTTGATGTATGTCGCGTATCGTCCGATATGGCCTTTCTCCGTCTCCTCCACCTGGCGGTGCTTTGTGTTGTAGCGCGCGCGCGCTTGCCGGTGTTTGCAATTTATTCTCGTGGCGTCCCACGTGGATGCTGGCTAAGTGCTGTAGTGTGCGCTGGATCCCGATCAGCGGCACAGTGTTGAGGCAGGTTTAGAGTCAGCGTCACAGTATTGGAGCAAGTTCTTTGGTATAGATGGAACTTGTTTGATATGCTGGATGGTAGTTGTGGATACGCTGAGCAGTAGTTACTTGGTACAATTTCTCATTGGATCTCCTTCTCCCAAACGCGTTTCGGGGGTCTTAACTGCCCCCTTTCTCAATGGTAAAGGGATCCTTTTTCTCCTCCTATTTATAAAGGTTCTTTTGTTAATTGATTAGTTAATCACATAGCCGGTCTGCTTCATTAAATTCCTACGGGCTCTTTCTTAACCCTTTCTTCTATCTTGAATGCGTGTTACTTGTAAATATACGTTGGTATCACGATGATATAACCATAAATATATAGTGATGAATAAAAAATAAAAAATATATATAGGTTAAATATAAAAAAATATAATAAAATAAATATATAATAAAATAAAATATACATGTAAAGGGATAATTTTAGTGTTGCAGTATTAGTGTATCGCCCTAAAATGATTGACATTGATTGATTTACTATAATATCCTATAATATAGATATGACAGGACGGTCAATTAAATAATGAAATGCCATATAGTCTATTATTATATATTTGTTCCTTGCTGTAATATTTTATTACTCTATTGTTGGTATATTCATATATATTTGTAATGTGATGCCAGATGTTAATCTTATGATAAATTAACAAATAATATATTCATAAATAGTTTAAATGTTTATATATTTTTTATATATTTTCTTTTATTATATTTCTCTTCTTCTTTGTGTTTTTGTCATTTATTTTAAGTTTTTTTAAATAAAAAATTTTGTTCTTATTTCTTGGTTCTCTTTTGTATATTATAGATGGTGATATTTTTCTCCTCGCTGTTGAAGAATGTATAGGTAAGTATTCATAATCTATTTTTGTTGTTTTTTGTTCATGTATTTTTTCTTTTTTCTTTTTTTCTTTTAGTGGCAGGGTTTGAGCTAAGGGCTGCACTACTCCTATACGCAGGCTTGGACTGGCCCACAGGGGAACAGATGAATCCCCCGGTGGGCCCCTGAGCTAGGTAGGCCTCTAGTCCCCCACCTTCTGCACAAATGAAACATGGCACAGTAGACTGACCTATAAATAGGCTGCCTAAGATGCTATGCAGTACATTGCCTATGTCCATATAAAAGACTGGATAGTGTGGGCAGGTAGCATATGCATGTGGGCCCCCAGAGTCAGCTTTACAGTGGGCCCCCAGAGGGAATTTTACTGGTGGGCCCTAGACACCCCAGTCCGACCCTGCCTATATGTGACATCTGCACTATAACCTTCATGTCACTACACTCCAGCTTGGTAAAGAAGCAGGCGCAGTTACAGTATTTTACGGCATCCAGCGCTGACCAAATAGAAACCCTGTTTGCCCATTCCCAGCTATGCCAGTCTCTAGAGAGATCTCCATTGAAGTCAATGAGGGTTATGGAAACCATCAAGCGCTGCAACCTATCTGCCATGGCTGAACGACGATTAAGCGTTATTATTCTGACATGACTGTTATCGTAACCAGTTTTTAGTACGAACAGATTATAAATTATAAAACTTGTATGAAAAGTGAACAAGTACCAGTCTTACCGTGGCTAGTTGGTCGTCCTCTCTCAACTTTTACTTTGTCTTAAGCCTCATTCACATGTCCGTGCTTAAAGGGGTTATTCAAGTGTATAGAAATGTCTCCCATATGCCGGGCCCCTCACACACAATATACTTACCCCGCTCCCTGTGCCGCTCCTGGTTGCCGCACCGCCGCTGCAGCTTCTACCTTTGCGCGGATGAAAGCATCCGATGTCGGGGGGAGCAGCCAATGGCAGGCGGGGACGGGGACAAGCCTCCCTAACATCACGGGTGACACTCGGGAGGCTCGTCCCCGTCACAGACTGCCATTGGCTGCTCCCCCCAAACACCGGAGAAGTTGCAGCGGCAGTGTGGGGAACAAGAGCAGTGCGGGGAGCGGGGTAAGTATATTGTAAGGAACCTGGCATATGGGGGACATTTTTATACTCTTGGATAACCCCTTTAAATCCATGAAAAGGTGGTCGGTGATACCCCCATGAAGATGTCTGTGATGGATCTGTGTTGGGTCCGCGTGTCCGTTTTTTGCTGTCCGCGTGTCATCCGTGTTTCACTGACACTGCACAGCTGAAAAGTTATTTTCAAAGCATCTCTTTCTAATGATCCGTGAAACACGGATAAAATCCGTGTTGCATCCGTGGTTTTCAAGGACCCATAGACCATAATGGGAGTGATGGATCCGTGAACATGGACAAGATAGAGCATGCATCCGTTCTAAAAACACAGACCCACGGACCGTGCTAAAACATGGATCTGTGAATACACACATTAAAATGAATGGGGGCGTATGCTGTCTGTGGAGAACACGTACAGCACACGTCTGTGGAAGACTAACGTGTGAATGAGGCTTTAGTTTTTTTATGCTCACCCCTACTCCATATTACATGTCTTAACTTTATTTTGAAGCTTTCTTGATCCTGAGCCTCATTTTCCTAATTTCTATTTATTTTCATGGTCTGCTGAATGAAGGTCCAAGTCAGGGGCATATTGGCCATAGTCCTTACAGGGAAATTTCCCGGTGGGCCAATGCCCAGGGGGTAACCCGGGTCCTCCTCATGGGCAGCCAGTTGAGGTTTTTGGGTATGTATTTTGTGCTGCTGGCAGTATTTTGTGGTGTACTGTGGTATTTGGCTGTTGGGTGGTATAATGTGCCACAATATGTTACAGTGCCTTGCGAAAGTATTCGGCGCCCTGGAACTTTTCAACCTTTTGCCACATTTCAGCCTTCAATCAAAAAGATATAACATTTTAAATTTTTGGTGAAGAATCAACAACAAGTGGGTCACAAATGTGAAGTGGAACGAAATTTATTGGATCATTTAAACTTTTTTGTAATAATAAAACTGAAAAGTTGGGCGTGCAAAATTATTCGGCCCATTTCCTTTCACTCCAGAAGTTGATCTCTGATCTCTGAATGATCCAATGTCGTCCTAAATGACTGATGAAGAGAAATAGAATCCACCTGTGTGTAATCAAGTCTCCGTATAAATGCACCTGCTCTGTGATAGTCTCAGGGTTCTGCATCATATAGACCAAGGAACACACCAGGCAGGTCCTGATACTGTTGTGGAGAAGTTTAAAGCCAGATTTGGATACCAAAAGATTTCCCAAGCTTTAAACATCCCAAGGAGCACTGTGCAAGCGATCATATTGAAATGGAAGGAGTATCAGACCACTGCAAATCTACCAAGAACTGGCCGTCCCTCTAAACAAGGAGAAGACTGATCAGAGATGAGGCCAAGAGGCCCATGATCACTCTGGATGAACTGCAGAGATCTACAGCTGAGGTGGGAGAGTCTGTCCATAGGACAACAATCAGTCCAACACTTCACAAATCTGCCCTTTATGGAAGAGGGGCAAGAAGAAAGTCATTTCTCAAAGATATCCATAAAAAGTCTCATTTACAGTTTGCCACAAGCCCCTGGGAGACACCAAACATGTGGAAGAAGGGGCTCTGCTCAGATGAAACCAAAATCAAACTTTTTGGAAACAATGCAAAACGATATGTTTGGTGTAAAAGCAACACAGCTCATCACCCTGAACACACCATCCCCACTGTCAGACATGGTGGGGGCAGCATCAGGGTTTGGGCCTGCTTTTCATCAGCAGGGACAGGGAAGATGGTTAAAATTGATGGGAAGACGGATGGAGCCAAATACAGGACCATTCTGGATGAAAAGACCTGAGACTAGGACGGAGATTTATCTTCCAACAAGACAATGATCCCAAACATAAAGCAAAATCTACAATGGAATGGTTCAAAAATAAAGGTATCCAGGTCTTAGAATGGCCAAGTCACAGTCCAGACCTGAATCCAATGGAGAATATGTGGAAAGAGCTGAAAACTGCTGTTCACAAACGTCTCCATCCAACCTCAAAGAGCTCCAGCTGTTTTGCAAGGAAGAATGGGCAAGAATTTCAGTCTCTAGATGTGAAAACTGATAGAGACATCCCCCAAGAGACCGCAGCTGTAATCGCAGCAAAAGGTGGCGCAACAAAGTATTAATGCAAGGGGGACGAATAATTTTTCATGCCTAACTTTTCAGTTTTATTATTACAAAAAAAGTTTAAAGGGAATTTGTCATAAAAAAATGACCCATTGTTTAAATCAAGTTTTTATGTTAAACATATGTCTTTGTAATGTTTGGCGATGTTTTTTCTAATTTTCCATGTTCCTATCTATATTTTAAAATCATCTTAAAATCTTGCAGTTTTCCTTCTGGCCACTAGGCTATAATCTCAGCTGAGATATCCTGTTTGTCAGTGTGTCAGCTGTAAAGTAATGCTGCTACCGTAAACAGTGTAATTGGAGACCAACTCACATCACAGACAATAGAATCTCCCTGTAGAATAAACAAAAACTTCAAAGGAAAAAGCCTCTCAATGCATTCTCAATAGGACTGGAGCTGTCTATTGCTGCCTATGGTCCATGGGGCTTGCTGTAAAGCATATCACTAAATGCTGTTTAGAACAGCTCAGCCAAGATGGCAGCCCCCGTAAAAATGTTCTAGTAATGAAATTTCAAAAACTACAATCAGAAAATACAAACAGATTAGAGAAAAAGAACATGTTTTATTATCTCTTTTTAATCAATAAAGAAAATTTTAGGTGACAAAATCCCTTTAAATGATCCAATAAATTTTGTTCCACTTCACAATTGTGACCCACTTGTTGTTGATTCTTCACCAAAAATGTAAAATGTTATATCTTTTTGTTTGAAGCCTGAAGTGTGGCAAAAGGTTGAAAAGTTCCAGGGGGCCAAATACTTTCGCAAGGCACTGTATTGCTGGCCCTCAGCTTTCAATTCTTACAAGAGCTTATAAGTGTTCATATTCCCAATCATATCATGAGCCTTTCATAATGGCCGATCACCAATTCCACCAAATCTACCACAGACATCTCACTGCATGAAGCACTTTCTGCATGTTTGTAAAACAAACAGTCAAATAGAAATCTTTTCCAGAAAACAAAGGGGCTAATCTCCTGCTGATCTGCTCCATCAGCAGCAGGACGCTGAGATAGCGGTGGGGCATATTTGTTTGTTCTACTGCAGAAAAGACACAGCCGGGAGGCTCCTGCTCCAGCCACTTGTCTTACAACTTGTCACAGGACAGTCAGGAGGAGAGGGGACGTGGTTGATCTCCTTAGACCCATAACAATATAGAGGGTTGAGACGCCAGATGCAAAAAAGAAACAAACATAGCAATAGTATAACTGTTAGCAATAGCCATCAATAAGAAGCTAATAGCGTTTTAACAAAATATATGATAGGCAATTTATATCACCCAAGTTGTGGTGGCTAGGGTCAAACCAAAGGGGTGTGTGAGGACCAAATCCCACCTGTATCGCCACCGAACAGTGGCTTTATCTATATAGTTATGGTGGGGGGGTCGGAGCGGTGGTGATTTTGTGTACCATGTGTACTGTTTTAATTGTTTATAACTTATGCTGCTTCTTTACTAATAAAGTTTTGCACTTTGAATAATTGTACAAATTAGTTATTGTATTGCTATTTTCAGTTATTGCTGGCAATTTTGTACATACTTTTCTTTCTCTTATCCATTGGTTTTATGAGAAGACGTAGTGATGTTCTCGTTAACTGGGTAAGCTCTCTACAGTCGCAGTAAACCTTTGGTACTGATTAAAGAGGAACATAAGTGAAATTTATGGCTTTCAACCTTTATCATATATATCAAATCACGTGGTGTAGGAGCTATATATTTTACTACATATCATACCTGCACTTACGTCAATAGATGCTTATCATTAACCAGACCATTATACTGTTCATCTTACTAACATATGCTCCAGTTCTACAGACTGGTAAACAGTATAGAGACTGCTCAACAACGACCCCTGGAACAGCTTCTGTCTTCATACGTTAGGATTTTCTAAGGAGAATGTTGGAGACTTTTCTGCTAGTTATGTAAAAATAATTGACCCCCAAGTCCGTGGATTTATAGAGAAGACCTCCTGCTTACCTGCTCCAAGATTCATCCAGCTCCCATGGACTTTAAAGGTGAGTGACTCTCAGGGGCGGACTGGGAACTTAAAGTGGCCCTGGAAAAAATTCTAAAAGTGGCCCCATTTTGTAGCTGGGTCCAAATTGATGGAAGGCAGGGCCAGCAATACCATATTGTGGCACATTTTACCACCCCAACAGATCCTAATACCACAGTTCATCACAAAATACTGCCAGCAGCACAAAATACATCCCCAAAAACGTCCACTTGCCGGCAATTAGGAGGGCCCAGATGGCCCCCTGGGCAACAGCCCACCGGGAAATTTCCCTGTAAGGTCTATGGCCAATCCGCCCCTGATGACTCTACACGCTTTCTTTGGTGAACTTATAAGAGTTTTCCACACTGCTATGTTTAATGACCTAAGAAAATTTTGATGGGGAAGATCTTGGTGTTTCTCACTACTAGAACCCTGACCGAACTTGTTCTAGTCTTGGTCGGAATGAGCGAGCTGGCCACACGTGTGCAGTCTCTTCACCTACAGTGCTGTACTGTAAGTTAGTAAGACGTGCACTCTCTCCCATTCATAGTCTTCTCTTTGCACCAATTAAGATTTAAAAAAAAAACTCACGTAAATATTTTTTGATGAGCATCTAGGTCCTCTTCCTCTTGCCTACTGTCCATAGCCTGAGCGACATGCCGGTGGTCTATCTCTGCTGCTGTTTCAAGCAGGCACAGGATTTGCTCCTCGCAACCTGTGCTTACTGGAACCAGTGCTTACTGGACTTCTTTTCAGCACTGTGAGAGTTAATCCTTTCCTCCTGCCCCCCTGTCCAGGTGCTGATCAGCCTCCCCATTTACCTAGGCCAGGAATTGCCAACCTGCGGCTCTCCAGCTGTTGTAAAACTACAACTCCCACCATACCCTGCTGTAGGCTAAAAGCTGTAGGCAGTGTGGGCATGCTGGGAGTTGTAGTTTGGCAATAGCTGGAGAGCCTCAGGTTGGCCATCCCTGACCTAGGCTATGGATCCATGCCCATGCAAAAATTTTTGGTCTTAGACCTTGTTCTCACGTCAGTTATTTGATCAGTTATTTCCATCAGTTATTGTGAGCCAAAACCAGGTGCGGATCAAAAACACAGAACAGGTGCAGATCTGTCCATTATACCTGATCTCTGTGTAGCCTCCACTCCTGGTTTTGGCTCACAAAAACTGATGGAAATAACTGATCAAATAACTGATGTGTGAACAAGGCCTTACTAGTATCCAGTGTCAGACTGGGGTGCCTAGGGCCCACCAGTAAAATGTATTTTGGGGACACATTCAAATATTACCTGCTCACACAGCAGCAAGATGCTACCAGATGATTGAGTATGAGGGTCCCTGCATCAACTTTGAGAAGTTAGGTCCTGGGGAGAAGAGGACACTGGTGGCTTTCCTCTATACCTACACGTCCTCTCAGCTCTGATCGTGTCTATAGTAATAAATCGGGGAGTTTCTTTAATAATCTATAAGGTTTTTTATATGAACATAGGCTGGATGAGGTGCTGTACATTGAATATACTGTATGTATGTAGTGCCACTTGTGCAGGGGGTGGGAGACTAAGGTCCCACCGGGGGATTCACCTATACCCGTCTGAGCCAGTCTGAGCCTGCTAGTGTCTAGTAACCATACATTGAACCACATGAGGGAACCATTCACGGTTCATGTTTATTGCTTCTTTGCTTGCATTGTTGTTACTGTTACGTGCGTTGTGCCTCGCAACCCTGTAAGGCTAGGTTCACATCACCGTTTCGTTCTTCTGATCCATTCTTAATCCACTCCTTTATGTTCATTTGTGCACATTTTGCATCCATTTTAGCCATTTCTATCCGAGATCGGTTACTTTAGACGGAAAAAAAAGGTCCTTGATAAACTACTTTTCTTTTCGTCTAAAATAACTGTTCTCAGGTGGAAACGGCTAAAACGGATGCAAAATGTGCACAAATGAGCATAACGGATGCTTAAAATAAAGGATCCGTTTTGTTTTTTGTTTTTTCTGCTCACAGTGATGTGAACCTACCCTAACTAGACCATCAACCCTTTCCCATGCACTAGTTTTTCACACTCACCCCTCCCTGATGTTAAATGTGCTCATTTTTTAAATTTTTTTTTGCAGTTGCCCACCATTGATATTCTTTTTGAACGCTGTGCTTGGCTATCGTCATCTTAACCATCATTTTCCTGATTTCTTATCTGAGTCTACCAAAGCTAGGAGCTGGACAAAAAGGTGAGAACCTTTACAGGGACGTGATGATCCGTGTAGAAAACGACAAATATAATGTAATTTACCAATGACACAATCACATCTATAGAAAACAATAAAACTATTTTGTCTTGATTTCTTGTTATAATTATTTATATTAATCCTGTATTTTTTTTTCTGCTTTTTTCCTAAAGTTTCTGGGACCCTGCCGCAATGTACAAATACCCAAAGAAGCTTCTACTCTGTATGTCAGTTGTAATGACTTTCACCTTTTTACTGGGGTTTCTAAGGAGCAAATTGCCGATCACCCAACCTGTGAAGAAGAAGATTGAGAACGCCCCTTGTAATGGAAAACTCAGCACCGATACGATTACAGCGCTGGACGACAACCGGACGTTCATCATCTCGCCGTACTATGACGACAGAGATGATCGGTCTATGGTGCGGATTCTCAGCATTATCCACCATGAAGAAGTAAAGGAACTATACTGCTATTTCTGCTGCCCTACAGACAAGAGCGTGCAGATCTCCAAGGCGTCCATAGACATGCACAGCGATCGCTTTGACTTTCCCTATGTGACAACGGACCTTTTATGTGAGATGCCACCAGACTGCTTTCCTGAGTTTGTATCAGTCCAAACGTCTCCAACACGAAAAATAACCCAATTACCTCTATTCCGAATACAAAACCAAGATGTGAAACCATTTTCCGCAGAGTTCACGGTCTGCATTTCCACCATGTTTGGGAATTACAGCAACGTCTTACAATTCATTCAGACCATGGAGATGTACCAGATCCTGGGGGCACAACGGGTCATGATCTACCTTAACAGCTGCAGCCCACAGATGAAAAAAGCCATGCAGTATTATATCGCAAGAGGGATCCTAGAGGTGGTAGACTGGCCGATCCAGCGTTACCTCAGGCCTGGCACTGCATGGCACCATTCAGTTGACCCCAAAGATATAGGGTATTATGGTCAGTTGGCAACACTCAACGACTGCATTTATAGGAATATGTACAGGACTAGGTTTGTGCTGCTCAATGATATTGATGAGATCATTTTACCGTTCTCGCACATGACTTGGGACGCCATGATGAAAAGCCTTCAAGAACAGAATCCAAACGTTGGAATTTTCCTATTTGAAAATCATATTTTTCCTCAAACTGTGCCCATTGATGTCCACTTCTCTGATATTTCTTCCTGGAAAGAAATCCCGGGATATAACATCCTCCAGTATGTCTATCGGGAACCAGACAGACCGGATTATTTCAATGCTCGGAAGATGATCATGGATCCCAGGAAGGTCATACAGACGTCGGTTCACTCCATTTTAAAAGGTTACGGAGATCACCTGCGTGTCCCAATGGAAACAGCTCTGGTTTACCACTGCAGAGGACCTCTACAGAAGAAATTACCAACAACCTCATTAATAGAAGACAAGACTATCTGGAAACATAATGCCTCTCTCATCAGACATGTTAATAAAGTTCTGGCGGAAATCTCATTCCAGTGATGAAATGCTCTACATGGCCATTAATTATGTGTTGTATGCCTTTTTTTGGCGTATTTAGGTCGCAAGTTTTGTAACAAGGGGTTGGTTTTTTTTTGGACAAAATTTGTGACTTTGCACTTCTCACGCCACTTTTGCAAAATGGTGGGAAAAGGGGCGGGGAAGAGAGCCGGCTGGCCCATCTCAGTCATCATTTTCCATGCCAGTTTATGGAGTAGAAAATGGCCTTCAAGGGAGCTGGCGTAGATTAAAGCATATTGCATGGCTGGCGCGGACCAGAGTTAAGTAGAGGCCTGCGCCTGTACATAACTTTGGTGCATCCACCTGCAGAGCAGAAGGAGTAAGGCTGAAATCTAAATGGCCGGTCTTCATAAATGTCCCCCTCAGGTTCCATTCACACGAACGTATATTTGCGGGCCCGCATTACTGCGGACCCGCAAATATACGGGGGCCGCCTGGCGTGTGTTCCGCAGCGTTCGGAAAACACACGCCGTGCGGCCCCATTGAAAATGCCTATACTTGTCCGTGCGCACGGACAAGTATAGGACATGCTTCAAAAGAGCCCCATAGAGGTGAATGGGGCCGCATCTATTCCCGCAATTTTGCAGATAGATATGGCCCCATTCACACGGTCGTGTGAATGGGGCCTAAGTCTGTAGGAAGGAAAGATTGAAGAAAAGCTCTTGGCATTGATAGATACAAATCTCTACGTACAAAGTCTGTGGATATATTTTATATATGTTTGTATATTTGTTTTTTTTACCTTTTATAGCATCATTTGTTGTTGTTTTATGCTCTGCTCACAAGATTATTAAAGGACTTGTCTCATTCCAACAGCCTCTTCTCAAAATGGCCATGTAAGCATGCTAGGCTTTTTTCATGGCCACCTCTCCATTCATGGCTGCTGCAAAACAGGGCTTTTTGGGGGTTTTTTTGGAAAGGTGAAGGACAGGCAGAAGTTGAACCATACATTTATGGCATCTCCTGTGGATATACAATAAATATCGAGCTGGGAATATCGCTTTAAATAGGTTGCTCACCACTGGGTACCTCTCCAGCAGACCTCCCCATCGTGGCTGGAATCCTACTTACGTGATCCCTGACATTGGGTTCCAATTCCTTTGCTCTTCCGCCACAACCACAGAGCTTGAGTCTCACTGCGTCAACATCCAGTTCTTCACTTCGGGTTCTGAGGTTTTCCTGCATGATGGCAATTGAGGTGCCCTTGATGTTTATGTTTTACGGTGCAAGGCAGGGTCCAGGGTGAAAAGTTTCCAAAAGTTTCAGAAACCCAGAGGCAAAACACATCTACTCCATTATTTGAATAGGTTGCACACAGATATATTATCCACAAATCCATTTTAGGTAAACTGAGGTAAACTCAAAAACTGGCCAAGCTGTAGTTTAGGTGTGTCCAGGTGTCTGAGACTTCTGGTCACTCAATGCCATTGAGTCTATATAGGCCGGTAAACCCTTTACCTCCAATGGGCTTGCTCTATACCACTCACTGTCAACTAGTAGATGATCTTCCTTCGATCTGGCCTTCCCCTGGCTGACGCCTGGCTAGGGTGGCTGAGGGTGTCAGCTACATCTTTCCGCTTGCTCTAACACTGCTCTGTCTGACTGAATTGGTTTAGACTAGACTAACACACTGACACCCCCCCCCCCCCCCCCCCCACCTATGCTGACTCCCTCCTCTTCTTATATAAAGCAGTGCTCCTCAACTCCAGTCCTCAGGGCCCACCTCTCGGTCATGATTTGAGAATATCCCACAGAATGAATACCTGTGGTAAGTCCTGATGGATGGACACTAATTATATCACCTGCTCAATACTAAGGAAATCCTGAAAACACGACCGGCAGGTGGGCCCTGAGGACTGGAGTTGAGAAACCCTTATATAAAGGGTGACACCAGCCCCATCTAGTGGTGACTGATTAAATATACAGCATTATTCAAAAATATGCAGCCAGTTATCTACAGTAGGACCAGCAGCTTTACACATTGCATATAAGACAAAATAAATGCAGTTTTTGCACTTTGCAATGGTTTGCGATCGTCTAGGAGCAGGACACCGCATACTCCTCCATTTAAAAACAAGCTTGACGTGCCCATAGGTGTGTAAAACCTAGAAAGATAAAAGACTTCACAAATGCAAATAACAATATCCATGCTACTATCATGACATTTCCATAACCTCACATAGGACAAGGGTTACGCACAACAAAAAGCATATAAATCATAAATTGTGACTTCGGTGCGTGACGGTGAAAAACTGGGGTGTGGATCTTTTTAGGGCACAGCCCATGACAAAGTCCTGGATATAAGGTAAGGCAAAGTCCATTCCTGGTTATCAGGTATGTATAATCCATCACAGTAGGCTTTAACACAAAACTCTCCGACTGGGCAATTAATCCTTTTGGTAAAACAGTTGCCAGAACGGCCTACTTATTCAGCAACTGAGGCGGTGGTGAGCTCCGGCCTACTGGTGGGTTCTGCGGCAGCTCTGGAATCGATGTGATGCTGGACAGTCATCCTTCTCAACTGGTCCAGGAGCTCGATGAAGCTGTCAGACACCGGCTCTGTTGCTGGTGATGGGTCTAGTTTCTGTTTAGCGAAGGTGATTCTGTGATTCTTACCATTACTGTGTACAGGACCTTGCATCTTCTTTAACGGCCTCTCTCTATATGCCGACTGCCCCAGACCTTGTACTTAATTTACCAACCTGCCCTTACCTAGGACCTTGTTTATGGACTAGCTCATATTTAGATTATATTGAATAACTCAGTACAGTGGCGTAACTACAACTAACTGGGCCCCACAGCAAATTTTTGAATGGGGCCCTTCCAGAAACTTCTTCGCAATCCCCAACTCACATGCAACCCTCACTCTTGTGGCTAGTCAAGACTGAGCTCTCCCAGACAAGGCCTGACAGCCGCTCCATCCGTTTCCTATAATGTCACTGTATATAATGTCATTGTATAATACTGTTGAGGGGCCCCTGACAATAAAATCTTTTAGTCTCCCTCCTGAGGGGGCCCCTTGTGGGTCTGGGCCCCAAAGCAGCTGCTTCCCCTGCTTCCCCTATAGCTACGCCCCTGACTCAGTAGCTATACTAAATTTTTAATTACGTGCAAATACAAATGTATTCAAATCCAGGTGCAGAATATTTTTCACGAAGCAACTCCTTTAACCCCTTCCTGACATGTGTAATAATAGTACGTCACATGTTGGATCATTAAAGTTGGTTTGGGTGTCTGCCGTTTCAAACAGCAGATACTCTTGCCTACAGCCTGCGACTGGCGTTGATGCAGATTGTGGACTTTTAACCTCTCAGATCTCGTGGTCAAACGTGACCACTGTATCTGGAGGTGCAAAAATCCAGAAGCGCGCACTTCCGGTTGTGTTCCGGCTCCTCCCAGCGAGGATCAGGGGAGCCGAATCCAGTCTGCAGCAGCCTCTATCCTCTGAATGACAAGAGGCTGCCGCACATTAGTTCCTATGGAGTCCCTGCCTCTGGCAGGGCTCCATAGGAACATAGTAAAATCCTCATAGTCTCCAATGATAATGCATTAGAGTCTATAAGAGAAGCAATCTAATGATTGCTTGTTATAGTTCCCTATGGGAAAAAAAAAATAAAAATTATAAAAATTCACCCTTTCCCCAAAACAAAAGTACATAAACAATAAAAAAAATACACATCATGGCCTTCATCGCGTTTGAAAATGTTCATACTATTAAGATCTAAATTTAAGATCTAAACTAAGATTTAAATTTAAAAAAGGTCAAAATGGCCGATCCTACGTTTTTTTGGTTGCTTCCCCTCCCACAAAAAAATGAATTAAGGTGATCAAAAAGTTGTACACACCTCAAAATGGTATCAATAAAAAGTATAGATCGCTCCACAAATATTAGCCCTCACTCCGTATACATAACTACTATAAAAGGTATTGGGGTCAGAATATGGCAACGAAATTTTTAAAAAATTAATCTTTATTTCAGTATTAAAATGCAAGACAAATTATACGTGTGATATCACTGTAATCATACTGACCCGGAGAATGAAAGTAACAGGTTTTTTTTCAATTTCACCTCTTTTGGAATTTTTGTTTTCCTGCTCCCCGCTACAGTGTATGCGACAATAAATGGTGGCTTTAGAAAGTGCAACTCGTCTCACAAAAAAACAAGCCCTCATAAGAGTATATGAACTTAAAAATAAAAAAGTTATGGCTCCAGGAAGGTAGGGTGTGAAAAACGAAAATGCAAAAATGAAGAAAAAACTTCCAGGGCTCAAAGGGTTAAGGAGCCGTAACCCAGCAGCAGAAATCAGTTATTCCCTGAGCAGGTCCAGCCATGCTGGTGGTCTGCAGAAGAGGCCCCTGGGATCTGATATCCCTGGCATTCGAGAGTTAGAAGCAGCTACACAAGATTGGCGCTAGGCCTGAATATTGAGTTTTTAGGAAGTGAAGACTGAAGAAAACCTCTTTGCTCTGATAGATATGGATCTGTGTACACAAGACCGAGGACACTAAATATTGCATAATATAGTCTGTTATTCATTTGTTTGTGGTTTCTTTAATATTACATTGTGTTCTGCTCATTACTCTTTTCCAAACAATTTTTCTTTCTTTAGTTTTTTTTATTTTTCTGTTGATATAGCCGAATGAGGGCTTGTTTTTTATGGCACCAACTATTAAATTAGTGAGGGTCCTTGCGCTGGGACCTCCACAAACCACGTACACCTCAGAGCCCCTGAAATGAACGGAGTGGCAGAGCCGGCATGGGCAATGGCGCTCCATTCCTGTCTATGGGAGTCCCAGATTTAGTTGAATGTATGCCTGACCTGCCACTCCGTTAATTTCAGGATGCTCCAAAGGGTATAAAGTCCCCGTTTATTGTGACCGGTGGTAGGACCCCCACCGATCTAATAGTTATCCCTTATCCTGTGGATTGGAGACAACTAATAATAACCAGAATACCCCCTTAAATGTATCCTCATATTTGGGATATGCATGGGAATATAATTTTTGCGGGTTGAAATAAAAAAAAATAAATTACAAAATGCAATTTGGTCATGTTTTTTTTACAGTGTTTACTGTACACTAAAAATTACAACCTTATTTTGTGGCTCAGTACGTTTAACGGGATGTCAAATATAGATACAGAACCTATAAGGGAAGAAAATATTTCTACCCTAAGAACATCATGGTTCCTAATTTTCAGACAGCTTTTCCCAAAATGTGCCAATAACCAACATTCTTCTGCTCATAGACTATAAACCGGAAATTCCAAATGGCTAAGATTCTAGTCAACCCGCGGGAAGTCATTCAGGTTTCAGCTCACATTGTGTTCAGAGCTTATAAGGAAAGTTTTCACGTTCCCAATTTAGAAATTGGGAGCTTATCGGGGGCCTTATAAGTGGTTTTGTCTACCATGTGTACTGTTTTATTTGTTTTAACTTACGTTGCTACTAATCAAGTTTTGTACTTTGGGTAATTTTATGAATTGGTTATTATATTAATATTTTAAGTTACTGATGGCAATTTTGTACACACTTTTCTTTAGTTTTTTTTTATCCATTGGTTTGGATCTCTTAGTTTTATGAGGAGACCTAGTGGTGTTCTCGTTCCCTATAGTCGCAGTACACCTTGACTGAAGAATGTGATATTTGTGGCTTTCAACCTGTATTGCATATCTTGATTGTCTGAGCATAGCAGATAGTGTGGGAGCTATATCATATTTTACGACATAGCATACATACACCTACGTCAATAAATGCTTATCATTAACCAGACCATTATACTGTGTGTCAACCTATTAACATATCCTCCAGTTCTACAGACTGGTAACAGTATAGAGACTCCTCAACGATAACTCCTTGAACAGCTTCTGTCTTCATACGTTAGGATTTTCTAAGGAGAATGTTGGAGACGTTTCTGCTAGTTATGTAAAAATAAGTGACCCTCAAGTCCGTGGATACATAGAGAAGACTTCCTGCATATCTTCTCCAAGATTCATCCAGTTCCCATGGACTTTAAAGGTGAGCCTCTCTGCACACTTTCTCCAGTGACCACCGGTTAGTTGATCTTTGAAACACAAGGTGAAAAAAACGGAAGTTTAAAGAGTTTTCTCCACTGCTATGTTTAATGACCTGTCAATAGGTAATACATTTTTTGAAGGGGAAGGGTTTGGTGTTTCTCACGACTCGAACCCTGACCAAACCTGAGACTGAGCCAGTTCCAGTCTTGTTCGGAATGAGAGAGCTGGCCACACCTGAGCAGTCTCTCTCTACCTACATTGCTGTACTGTAAGATGTGCACTATTTCTCAATCATAGTGATTCCTTTGGACCAATGATGACAAAAAGAACTTGAAACTCATCTAACTGTATGCCTATGATGAGCACCTGGGTCCTCTTCTGTTTGACTGCTGTCCACACCCTGATTCATTAGTAACATAGTAACATAGTTTATAAGGCTGAAAAAAGACATCTGTCCATCCAGTTCGGCCTGTTACCATCCAGTTCGGCCTGTTGAACTGAAGCCATCATGCTGCCTGAGGTCCTCTGCATGCTCCCGACCTTTGGTAAGCCACAGGCTGGAGCACCCTATGACTTACCAGAGTAAGCAGAGCAGGGAGACAATGTGCTCCACCATAGTTTTTTCCTGGATCTATGTCCTGGAGATGCAGATACAGTGATACTTGCTTTGCCCTCTGGATGCAGTTGTGGTAGTCTCTGTGACATCCACCATTATGCCACAGAAAATGAGCTTTGAAGAAGCTGGATGTTTGCTTTCAAAGGAGAAGGTACATTTTTCGCACTCATTAATAAATAGTAAAGCTATCAGATCTGGAACATACATTCATTCAGTGGGACTTGGGGTCCAGTGAATCCTCTTTCCACCGCATCACCCCATAGTTGAAGTGGAGGCCTCTTAAATAGACTGCAGAGTTTGGTCTCCGGTACTGTGGTGGCATGGCAGTGGGATAATACCACCCTGGGCACCATGTTGCTGATGGCTTACCTCCATACGGAGCCTTGTGGTGGGGTGACATCATGATGTCCTGCTATTTTACATGGTGCTTGGCAGAGTTATGAGAAACGTTATACATTTATGAGATTTGGTTTTGATTGGTCATAACAGTAAGATGGAAACCCTACTTTGCAGTGTAATGTGACTTGAGGACAAGTTTACAATAAAAGTGGTTCACCTGTGATCCTCTGTTGTAACATTGTAGGGTTCATAAAGACCACTAGAGTAAAGACTATAATTCATAAGGGGCAAGAGCACTTCTTCTTGGTTCTAACTTGACTATGTCAGCAAATCGTTGTCTAACCTCGCCAGCCTGTACACTTTAACTAGATGGTCGACCACTTTCCTTCGCACAAGTTTTTCCCACTAACCTCTTCCTAATAGTAAATGTGTTCATTTTTGTTTGCAGATGTCCATCATTTATATTCTTTATGAACATTCATTTACAACCAATAAGAAGCTGTATTTGGCGATCATCATACTGAACATTATTTTACTGGTTACTTATTATCTAAGTCTACCAAAGCTAGGAGCTGGACAAAGAGGCCAGAACCTTTACAGGAATGTGATCACCCATGTAGAAAACGATAAAAGCGATTTAATTTCCAATAACACAATCACACCTCTAGAAAACAAGAAAATCTTTGTCATAGCAGCTTATTACGATGGCAGAGAGTCCAGTCGAGTGCGTGTGTTGACCATTATCCACGAAGAAGATGTGAAGGAGCTATATTGTTGGTTTTACTGTATGAATGACCCTGGATATTTTCCCGTAGAAGCAACCATAGAGATCCACTACCAATGGTTTGGGTTTCCTTATGGTCCAGCAGATGTGGTCTGCCCTGAACCTCAGAACTGCTCTTCTCAGCACATCTCCATCCATCGGTCCAACATAACAAACCCAAGTCATGTTCCTGTGTTTGAGATAAAGAACCGCAATCCCCAGACTTTCTCTGCAAACTTCACAGTGTGTATCTCTACGATGTTTGGAAACCAGAACAACGTATTGCAGTTTATCCAGGCCATAGAGATGTATCGTCTTCTAGGAGCCCAGAAAGTGGTCATCTACAAGAATGGCTGCAGTAAGGCCATTAGACAAGTCCTTGATTACTATGTCTCAGAAGGGGTTCTAGAGATTGTACCTTGGCCAATAGACAAATTTTTGAGAACTTCTGTTGCCTGGCGCCAAAGTATGAACAATAAAAGCCAAATTGGTTATTACGGGCAGCTCTCAGCTCTGAATGATTGTATGTACAGAAACATGTACAAAAGTCGATATGTTGTCTTCAATGATGTGGACGAAATCATTTTGCCGAGACATAACTCAACATGGGATGAAATGGTGAAATTCCTAGAGAAAACCTATCCAGATAAGGCTGCATACTTGGTGGAAAACCATTACTACCCAAAGAACATCACTGTGCCTAATTTTCAGAAAGCTTTTCCTAAAAATGTACCAGGAATCAACATTCTCCAGCTGATATACTATGAGCCAGAAATTCCAAATGGCTTTAACGGCCGTAAGATGATAGTCAACCCGCGAGAAGTCATTCAGGTGTCAGTTCACTCTGTATTAAGAGCTTATAAGAAAAGTATTCATGTTCCCAATGATATCGTAAGCCTGCACCACGGCCGGTCACCAAAGCAGCCAGATCTCCCAAAGACATCTCTCATAAGAGACACGACCATATGGAAATACAATTCTTCACTTATTACAAATGTTAACAAGGTTTTGAGACAACTGAACTATCACTGAAATCCAGGTTCTCCGTATGTGTTGCAATAATTTTGTATGCACCTGTCATGAATTATAAATGCACAAATATCCGGGAATCCATATGATGTTATCAAGGAGTTAAAGGGGTTGTGTAGGATTAGAAAAATATGGCTGTTTTCTTCCAGTAGCAACACTACCCCTGTCCACAGATTGTGTATTATGCTACAGCTCAGCCACACTCTCTTCAATGTAGCAGAGAGTCAATACAGCATATCCCTTGTCGACAGGTGTGGAGCTGTTTTTAGAAGAAGGCAAACATGTTTTCTGAAATATTGTCAACCCCTTTAAAGGAATGCTAAACCTAGAAATAAATGCTAAAAATAAACAAGACATATAGTCCTCACTAGACACTTCTGCTCCAGACACTTGTCTTACAGTTTGCAAAGGAGTCGTCAGGATGTGATAGGTGCTGGTCCAAAGGTTGGGACCCACATCAGAACGGCGCCCCTGAAGCGAACAGACAGCAGCTACACATGTACGGCCACCCTCTGTTCACCGCTATGGGAGTTCTGAAAATAGATGAGTGCACCCGCTTAGCTTTGGAAGTCCCATAGCAGCAAATGTGTGGTATGCTCTCCTTCACTTCAGGGGCCGGTTCTGGAGATAGGAGCGGGTCCGAGGTGGGACCTACAACTGTCTGACACTTATGGCACATCCTAGCAATAAGATGTTTAGGTCCCAGATGAGACAGCCCCTTTAAAGTAATTTTCTGAGATTTAGATATTGATGACCTATCCTCAGGATAGGGGGTCCAACATGTAGCACCTCCACTGATCAGCTGTTTGAACAGACTCTTTGTCCTCCTCGCAGCTTGGATAATGGCCATGCTTGTGATTGCTTGGCATACACTTGAATGGCAATGAGCTTAACCTAGGCCATAGGACCTATAAATGTGTCTCCACTGGCTGAAGCGTTCACCTGTTCATCGGGGGTGCTGGGAGTCGGACCACCGACAATCTGATCTTGATTATCTATCCTGAAAATAGGCCATCATGATGAAAAGTTCTTGATGTTATGATAACATGCATATACTATGCATAGTAGACCTTTATTTTTGACACCTTTACCATCAAGGTATGTGCACCTTTATTGCTACTGTTGTTTTAACCTACCTTTTGTCTCATATAATTTTCTGTTATTGTCATATATTATGTAATATTATTTTTGTATAGTCAGATGGAATCTATATCATCTTTACAGGACATAGGTATTGATCACCTATCCTCAGGAGCTGGGCTGCGGTACCCCAGCACGAACAACTACACCCATGGATGGAACCTTGTACTTCTACTTCTGTCCACAAAACTGCTGATGGGTGGTGGTGTTGGACCCCACCGATCTGATATTGATGACATCTTTAGGATAGCCGTCAATAGCATAGTACTGAAAAACCTCTTTATGGTCTGTTGATGCTAATATAACGTGTATGTAGACTGTATATATTTTTTATATCTTTACCATCAAGATAAGTTTCATCCAGTGTTGGAATGGCCCACCAGAGAAGTAGTACCAGAGAATCTTCCAGTGGGCCTAGGCTATGATACCATCGTGGGTCCCAAAGGTCCAGCAGAAAAACATTTGGAGCCAATAACTTACCACTAGGGTCTGTTTTAGTGATGAGCAAATCGCTTTGTTCTTCTGAACATACTCTCTGTCTTTAAGGGACTGTCGTTCTACAGACGATTCCTGACTCTCTTGGCAGATTAACATGGCCGCACATCTCACGCAGCCATGATAATCTTGCGCACTCGCCGTTACTCAAGTATCGATATACGTGCAAATTATATGCCTGCAAAAATGCATCAGCAATTGTCCATGCACCTCTGAAATTCATTTGTGCGGATTCGTTGACGTGGATTCTCAGACCCTGAGCATAATGTCCTCTGGTGGATCCAAGGAACCCCAACTGGATTGTGATTTCATCTTTATCGTTACTCCTGATTGGACCTACCATTTGTCTCATATTTTCTGTTATTGTCATATATTCTGAATTATTATTTGTCTACAGTCAGATGGAAACAATTTCATCCTTAATACCAAAGTATTGCAATTCGTTTTTCTACATATTAAAATTTATTATAAAGGGAAAAAAACAACTAAACTTAAAGGCTATGTACACCTTCAGAGAAATGTTTTTTTAAAATTATGGCATGTTACTCATTTTTGGCTAAAAATAATTTTTTATATTGGTCTTTATTAAAATTATTGAGCCCGTTCGGTCACAAAAAGTTAACTGTCTAGCTGTGTGAATCTCACTTTCACTTTGTGCCGGTCATCTAATAAACCTTATTTCTAACTTACTGAGAGATCATAAACACTTATTTAAGTCACATTCTTATCAATAAGATAAGAACTGAGCTATAATGAGTGTTTAGGAGGTGAGAGATCAGAGATAAGGAACCTGACTCCTTCGGGTCTGACTAAAAAGACAGAAAATCCAAAAGTTGCTACTAGAGCATGTCAGCTCTGTACAGGAAAAAGGACGCCATATTTTTAATAAAGCTCAAAATGAAATAATTAAAAAAATGCCCCCAAGTGTACATAGCCTTAAAAAGGTTTTTCCTACCATTTTGTTTAATGGCGTGTCAGTATAATAAGTAATAAATAATTGATAGGGAAGAGCTTGGTGTTTCTGACTGAACCTATGACTGAGCCTGTTCCAGTCTTGGTCAGAATGAGAGAGCTGGCCACACGTGCACAATCTCTTTACCTTACAGTGCTGTACAGTAAGTTGGTAAGATGTGCACTCTCCCATTCATAGTGTTCCCTTTGCATCCAAGGAAGATAAAAAAATGGAAACATTCCTAACCATGTTCCCTTGACAAGCACTTGGGTCCTCTTCTTTTTGCCTACTGTCCACAGCCTGATGCAGTGAACCCATCATGCAGCTTGACGTCCTCTGCGTCGTCTCAACCACTAGTAAGTCACAAGTTGGAGCACTGGTCTAGGACAAGGAGACAATGGTTCTCTGCTCCGTCATAGTTTTCAATTGGATCCATGTCCTGAGGATGCAGGTACAGCTGAAATGGAGGTCACTTTCCCCTCTGGGTCCAGGTGATGTTGCCCCCTCTTGTGATCATTATGTCACTGCAAATCATCCTCGATAAGTTTGGAGCCGGGAGATTTACTGAGACATAGACAAATGTTGCCCAAATAGTATGATATAGTAGGATTATTTAAATGTAGTTATAGGGGTTTTCTGAGATTTTTATACTGATAACCTATTGCAAACAACGTAACACTAGCGTGGTGCGCTCCCATTCATTTCTATGGAGCCAACGGAAATAGCCGAGCCAGTGCTCGACTATTTTCGGCGGCCCCATACAAATGAATGGAGGGTGGCCGCGCATGCGCGGTGCGCCCTCTTTGACTTTCGGGGCCCCGTTCTCGATATAGGTGCGGGTCCCAGCGGTGGGACCCGCACCTATAGGACAATGGGGGCATATCCTAGCAATATGCCCCCATTGTCCGAGATGGGAATAACCCTTTAACGTCCTAAAAAAATAAAATTACATTTACAAAATGATGTCAACATAAGTAGATATATGGTGAATGTTAAAGAGGACCTTTCACCACTTTTAAAAAATCAAACTACACTATGTACCTCATAGTGTATCCCCCTCTGATGGTAGCGGCGCTTTTTTTTTTTCAAAAGGTCCCCCGGTGGCTTCACACGGCCCCCCGGTCTTCTGTCGGGCTTTATGTAAATTCAGAAGCATCGGAACAGGGAGGAGGAGACTCCCTGTTCCTCAATGGGCGTTGCTTCTGCCCTGCTGTGAGCGCTGTCCAATCAGAGCGGACCGCTCACAGCAGGGCCGAAGGAGTTCAACCCTGCTGTGAGCGGTCCGCTCTGATTGGGCAGCGCTCACAGCAGGGCAGAAGCAACGCCCATTGAGGAACAGGGAGTCTCCTCCTCCCTGTTCCGATGCTTCTGAATTTACATAAAGCCCGACAGAAGAACGGGGGGCCGTGTGAAGCCACCGGGGGACCTTT
Source organism: Rhinella marina (assembly GCA_900303285.1). Classification (NCBI taxonomy): domain Eukaryota; kingdom Metazoa; phylum Chordata; class Amphibia; order Anura; family Bufonidae; genus Rhinella; species Rhinella marina. The sequence continues at coordinate 89,471 of ONZH01021274.1, read as the reverse complement.
TGGAAAAAAAAAAGCGCCGCTGCCATCAGAGGGGGATACACTATAAGGTACATAGTGTAGTTTGATTTTTTAAAAGTGGTGAAAGGTCCTCTTTAATTAATAAGTATAACACCTACTTAATGAGGTATCACTATCTGTTTCAAAAGCAGAGAAATTAAAATTTAGAAAATAGCAAATTTTTCCAAATTTTCTGTAAATTTGGGATTTTTTTTATGTTTCAAAAGTTTTATTAGGAAACAATGTCAATTATTACATGAAGGGAGACAATCATAGCCTGGTTGACAAAGAAGAAAAACCTGGCCCAGGAGGTTATGCTTATGGTGTAAGCAACCAGAGCAGTTGTACATATCAAATGACAAGAAAAAAAAAATAAAAAAACAAAGAACAATATGTAACTGACGACAGATTTTTTTTTTTAATAAATAAAGGTAAAACATATCGATTCAAATTTACCGTAAAACGTAAAAAAAAATAAAAAAAAATAGACATATTTTGTAGTGTTGCGTCCGTAACAACTGGCTCTACAAAAATATCACATGATCTACCCCATCAAGTGAACGGTGTAAAAAAAAAATATAGAAAAATACCCCTAAACTACTTTTTTTTTTGTTGAGCCAGAGGTGGGACCCGCACCTATAAGACAATTGGGGCATATCCTAGCGATATGCCCCCATTGTCTAAGATGAGAATACCCCTTTAAGGTACCTTCTACTGTGGGTGGTTGCCTGAGCAATAGGTTCTAGTCTATTTTCCTGCAAAGGTATTGTATTTGTCTTGTTTGCATTTATAGGTACCCACCTTTGCCTGTCATAAGATTGGACCCTTTGCTTCCTGACCTCCATACTGACCCTGAGCTACCTTCCCTGACCCTTAAACTGACTTTGGATTGCACAAACTCTGCCTGCCATGACCTTGCTTGTTCCTGACTATGATTGTGCCTGACCCCTTAGTGTTTTGCACCGGTGTTTCTTGACTTTCATGGGTCAGCCGTCACTGAGCAGAGACTGCTCCAAGAAGTAGCAGCCTGGTGGTTTCCCTGCAGTGGAGTCCAGATCCCTGTGTAGGGGTTAAAAGGTGAAAAACAGGGTTGGGTTGGGGGGGTGGGCTAGGGGCACAAATATGTTCAGTAGACACAGGAGATCCATGTCCACTTGGTGTCCCACCTCTGAACCCTTTCCAGCTCTCCTATATCTGTTTTTAGTATGTAGAGCCCAAAATTGAATCCCATATTCAAGATGTGGCCTTATAATGGATTTATAGAGGGATAATATTACATAGTTTTATATACCCTGAGGCTCATGGGCCCTGGTGCAAGAGTTCAGCTTGGGGCCCCCTTCCCTTAGTGCTCTGTGTGTCTTCTTATGAGACACAAGGGTCTTTGGGCCCCCTCAGGCTCCTAGGCCCGGTAGCGACTGCTACCTCTGCACCCCCTATAGCTACACCCCTGCTAAAATCTTATTTGCTTTCATAGCTGCTGCTTGACATTGAGTTCTGCTGCTTAACTTACTCGAGATGCTGCTTGTTTGTACCCAGGTCCTTTTCTTGTTCTGTTGTCCCCAGTTTTATTCCTTCAGTGTATGTGCAGTCATTCAATGAAATGTATCTGTATAGCGCCACCTGCTGTTTGTTCTTTTCCTTATTTCTTGTCCACCTCACTGAGGTGGTCGCACAAACTCAGTTTAAATCTTCAACTGTCAACAACTATAACTTCTGTTAGAAGCTGTGGCAGGTATATGGAAAGAGCAATAACACAAAGGACATGCCCCCTGAGAAAAGACACAACCCCCTAAACTGTCAGCCTGAAATAAAGCTAGCAGATCAACTGGAGCAATTAATGTGTAAATCTCTGGCTCCATGTGAGGTACAGGGCTGGTTCTAGCTTTGTTAGAAAGAGATTGTCATGTACTACATGATGTCTGATTTTTATTTTTTACATCAATCATGACTTAATCCTTGTAAGCACTGTAAGACAGAAGTGTTTTTTAAACTGTAAAAGCTAAGTAAGAAGACTTTTCAGAAATTATTTTTTTCTACCTTTGAAAAATTCTAACTAGGAATATCTACTAATTTATGCGGACCTGTGTTTAATTTGGCTATTGTCTCAGTCTTCATTAGGGTGGATATAATTGAATTCCTGACTAGGTGTGGATTAAATAGTTTGTGAAGTTGTTAAACTAACAAAAGAGCTGGCAATAAGTCATTTGCCTAATTAATGCATGTATATAAGGACATAAGTTTACTGCTTGTGTGTGCTCGGTGACATGCGTGTGGAGATTTAGATACTGCAGCACTTTGCTATGGTGAGTACATTTCAAAATTTCAGCCAGGAACTTGGTAATAAAATTGGTAGATGAAATGGTAGATGATGCTGGTATGGTAGATGCAGTTGAAATTTTACTTGAGATGGTAGATGATGATGGGATGGTAGACATAGTTGATGATGTAGATGTTGGGATGGTAGATGTAGTTGATAATGTAGATGGGATGATGGATGATGTTGGGATGGTAGATGTAGTTGATGATGTAGACGTTGGGATGATGGATGATGTTGAGATGGTAGATGTAGTTGATGATGTAGACGTTGAGATGATGGATGATGTTGAGATGGTAGATGTAGTTGATGATGTAGACGGGATGATGAATCATGTTGAGATGGTAGATGTAGTTGATGATGTAGACATTGGGATGATGTTCGGATGGTAGATGTAGTTGATAACGTAGATCTTGGGATGATGGATGGTGTTGAGATGGTAGATGTAGTTGATAATGTAGATGTGGGGAGGGTAGCTGCAGTTGATGATGTTGATGGGATAGTATATGCAGGTATTATATTGTTTGGATGGTAGTTACAGTTCCTGATGTAGATGTTGGGATGTTACTATTATTATTCATTTGAAAGTGCCATTAATTCCATGGCGCTGTACATTAAGAGGGGGTTACAGTAAACAAGAAACTATTAACAGACTGGTACAGAGGGGCAGAGGACCCTGCCGGCAAGAGCTTACAGTTAAAGTGAGAAGATGAAGTTTCTGACCATTCGGAATCCATTTTGTTTCTGGCCTGGGAAACTTAAGATAGTTTCAGGTTATTTTCAGAAAATGGCCTGAGAAACTTCAGGTTGTTTTGGGAAGATAGTTTCAGGTTGTTTTGAGAAGACGGCCTGAGAAACTTCAGGTTGTTTTGGGAAGATAGTTTCAGGTTGTTTTGAGAAGATGGCCTGAGAAACATCAGGTTGTTTTGGGAATTCAGAGTTATACTTCATCTGCTTATAATTGTTAGAGCGTTCTTTTTTTATTTGTTCCGGGTCCGGAAATTGACCATTCTTGGGTCCAGAATAATGGAGAAGGAACAGGCTGCGCATGTGTTGGCTCCACTCCAGTAGGGCATGAAGTTCTTTATTTACATTTCTACAAAAGCTGTAACCCTTCGAGGAAATAAGTCAGAAGCTCATCCTACGGGGGGACGCCTCGTGTAGGGACCGGTGTTTTCCCGATCGAGACTCTGACTGCTTTCGCTGAAAGGGCTTCGCAGCTGATGTTGCTGATGATAACTCAATCGGTGATGTATGTACCTTCATTCTGGATGTAGTCAGGACTCCAGATGAAGTGTTGATATAATTGTGTATTATGTTCTTTATCTTTTGTGTATAAATAAGTGCAAAAGAAGAACATTATATCACTATATGTATACACTACTTATTATATTTAATAAAATCATATTATAAACCTTCCTTTGAAGTGTAGCTGTAGTTCAGTTAAGAGTCTCTCTTTAAAGAGTATCCGAACCTGAAGTCATGCTCTTATCAGCAAAACAACAGCCTACAAGGGAAGGGGGATAGTTAATGCAGTTGATGAGGTACAGAAGTTTTTGGGATTGTGGATGCGATTGATAATGTTGTTGGGATGATATACTGTATACAGTTGATGATGTTGGGAATGGTAGATACAGTTGATGATGTAGTTGGCATGGGATATACATCTAATGTAGATGCTGGATTGGTAGATGCAGTGGATGTACAGTAGATGTTGTGATGGCAGATGTAGTTCATGTTGGGTTGGTAGATACAGTTGATGAGGTAGTTGTTGGGATAATAAATGCAGTTGATGATGTAGGGATGGTAGATGTTGTTGATGTAGTTGGGATGGGAAACACAGATGATAGTGCAGTTAGGAAGGTAAATACATTTGATATAGATGTTGCAATGGTAGATGCTGATAATGATGGTGGGATGGTAGATGCAGTGGATGTAGATGTTGGGATGGTAGATGCAGTGGATGAGGTCTCTGTTGGGATGGTAGATACAGTTCACAATGTGCCTGAAATGGTAGATGTACTTTATGCAGTTGGAATGGTAGATGCAGCTGATAAGGCAGCTGGGGTGGTAGATTAAGTTGATGTAGATGGATGGTAAACATAGTGGATGATAGATGAAGATGATGATGTAGTTGGGATGATAGATTCACTTGTTGTAAATGTCGAGATGGTGGATTTAGTTGGGATGGTAGATACAGTTGGTGAGGTAGTTGGATTAGGTAGATGCAGCTGATGTAGATGTAGTTGATATGGATGCTGGGATGGTAGACATACCTGGGAAGGTACATACAGTTGATATAGATGTTAGTATTGTAGATACAATGATAGAATTTTTGAGGTAGTTGATACAGTTGGGATGGCAGATGCAGTTGATGTTTTGATGGTAGACACAGGTGATTATGTTTCCGGGTTGGTAGATGTAGGTGATGATGTAGATGTTAGGATGAAAGATACTATTGATGAAGTCTTAGCTCAAACAACAGTCAATGATCAGCTCACCGCTCGTTCCATGGTTGGAAGATTGAGTAGGCAATCCAATAATAGTAAAAATGATATAATCCAGCATCAGGCATAAGTCTCAGTAAAACATCTTTTACTGCTGTCACTGTCAGATAGGTGTGGGCTGTGGTTCCCACCTCTAAGACCAGCTCCTATCTGCACAACAGGGTCCCCGAAATGATGGAGGGAGGGCACACCACGTAAGTACTGCATGCTCTCCATTCACTGATATAGGAGTTCGGAAAATGGTAAGTGAGCACACTCAGCTATATTCGGGAGTCTTGTAGCGGTGAATGGAGAGCGTACCACACACGGCCACTATCCTAGTTGTTATGCCAGGATTTAGCTAAGGGGAGTGGGGGCATTGTTACAGGAGAGCATTTAGCTGAGTGGAGCATGCTCACTGTACAGGTTCGCTGTACGGATCACCATACAGTACTGCGGCCCCATTCCACCTGTACAGTACTGCGGCCCCATTCCACCTGTACAGTACTGCGGCCCCATTCCACCTGTACAGTGCTGCGGCCCCATTCCATCTGTACAGTGCTGCGGCCCCATTCCACCTGTACAGTGCTGCGGCCCCATTCCACCTGTACAGTGCTGCGGCCCCATTCCACCTGTACAGTGCTGCGGCCCCATTCCACCTGTACAGTACTGCGGCCCCATTCCACCTGTACAGTGCTGCGACCCCATTCCATCTGTACAGTGCTGCGGCCCCATTCCACCTGTACAGTGCTGCGGCCCCATTCCACCTGTACAGTGCTGCGGCCCCATTCCACCTGTACAGTGCTGCGGCCCCATTCCACCTGTACAGTGCTGCGGCCCCATTCCACCTGTACAGTGCTGCGGCCCCATTCCAGCTGTACAGTACTGCGGCCCCATTCCACCTGTACAGTGCTGCGGCCCCATTCCACCTGTACAGTGCTGCGGCCCCATTCCACCTGTACAGTGCTGCGGCCCCATTCCACCTGTACAGTGCTGCGGCCCCATTCCACCTGTACAGTGCTGCGGCCCCATTCCATCTGTACAGTGCTGCGGCCCCATTCCACCTGTACAGTGCTGCGGCCCCATTCCACTGTACAGTGCTGCGGCCCCATTCCACTGTACAGTGCTGCGGCCCCATTCCATCTGTACAGTGCTGCGGCCCCATTCCATCTGTACAGTGCTGCGGCCCCATTCCATCTGTACAGTGCTGCGGCCCCATTCCATCTGTACAGTGCTGCGGCCCCATTCCATCTGTACAGTGCTGCGGCCCCATTCCACCTGTACAGTACTGTGGCCCTATTCCACCTGTACAGTACTGCGGCCCCATTCCACCTGTATAGTGCTGCGGCCCCATTCCATCTGTACAATGCTGCAGCCCCATTCCACCTGTACAGTGCTGCAGCCCCATTCCACCTGTACAGTGCTGCAGCCCCATTCCACCTGTACAGTGCTGCAGCCCCATTCCACCTGTACAGTACTGTGGCCCCATTCCACCTGTACAGTGCTGCAGCCCCATTCCACCTGTACAGTGCTGCAGCCCCATTCCATCTGTACAGTATCTCGGCCCCATTCCACCTGTACAGTACTGCGGCCCCCATTCAAGCTGTACAGTACTGCGGCCCCCATTCCACCTGTACAGTGCTGCGGCCCCATTCCACCTGTACAGTGCTGCGGCCCCATTCCACCTGTACAGTGCTGCGGCCCCATTCCACCTGTACAGTGCTGCGGCCCCATTCCAGCTGTACAGTACTGCGGCCCCATTCCACCTGTACAGTGCTGCGGCCCCATTCCACCTGTACAGTGCTGCGGCCCCATTCCACCTGTACAGTGCTGCGGCCCCATTCCACCTGTACAGTACCTTGGACCCATTCCATCTGTACAAGTACCTCGGCCCCATTCCACCTGTACAGTACTGCGGCCCCATTCCACCTGTATAGTGCTGCGGCCCCATTCCACCTGTACAGTGCTGCGGCCCTATCCCACCTGTTACAGTGCTGCGGCCCCATTCCACCTGTACAGTACTGCGGCCCATTCCACCTGTACAGTGCTGCGGCCCCATTCCAACTGTACAGTACTGCGGCCCCATTCCACCTGTACAGTGCTGCGGCCCCATTCCACCTGTACAGTACTGCGGCCCCATTCCACCTGTACAGTGCTGCGGCCCCATTCCACCTGTACAGTGCTGCGGCCCCATTCCACCTGTACAGTACCTCGGACCCATTCCATCTGTACAGTACCTCGGCCCCATTTCCACCTGTACAGTACTGCGGCCCCATTCCACCTGTTATAGTGCTGCGGCCCCATTCCACCTGTACAGTGCTGCGGCCCTATCCCACCTGTACAGTGCTGCGGCCCCATTCCACCTGTACAGTACTGCGGCCCCATTCCACCTGTACAGTGCTGCGGCCCCATTCCACCTGTACAGTGCTGCGGCCCCATTCCACCTGTACAGTGCTGCGGCCCCATTCCACCTGTACAGTGCTGCGGCCCCATTCCACCTGTACAGTACTGCGGCCCCATTCCACCTGTACAGTTCTGTGGCCCCATTGCTGCGGCCCCATTCCACCTGTACAGTGCTGTGGCCCCATTCCACCTGTACAGTGCTGCAGCCCCATTCCACCTGTACAGTACTGTGGCCCCATTCCATCTGTACAGTATCTCGGCCCCATTCCACCTGTACAGTGCTGCGGCCCCATTCCACCTGTACAGTGCTGCGGCCCCATTCCACCTGTACAGTGCTGCAGCCCCATTCCACCTGTACAGTACTGCAGCCCCATTCCACCTGTACAGTGCTGCGGGCCCCATTCCACCTGTACAGTGCTGCGGCCCCATTCCACCTGTACAGTGCTGCAGCCCCATTCCAGCTGTACAGTACTGCGGCCCCATTCCACCTGTACAGTACTGCGGCCTCATTCCACCTGTACAGTGCTGCGGCCCCATTCCACCTGTACAGTGCTGCAGCCCCATTCCACCTGTACAGTGCTGCAGCCCCATTCCACCTGTACAGTGCTGCGGCCCCATTCCACCTGTACAGTGCTGCAGCCCCATTCCAGCTGTACAGTACTGCGGCCCCATTCCACCTGTACAGTACTGCGGCCTCATTCCACCTGTACAGTACTGCAGCCCCATTCCACCTGTACAGTACTGCGGCCCCATTCCACCTGTACAGTACTGCGGCCTCATTCCACCTGTACAGTGCTGCAGCCCCATTCCACCTGTACAGTACTGCGGCCCCATTCCACCTGTACAGTACTGCGGCCTCATTCCACCTGTACAGTGCTGCGGCCCCCATTCCATCTGTACAGTACCTTGGCCCCATTCCACCTGTACAGTACTGCGGCCCCATTCCATCTGTACAGTGCTGTAGCCCCATTCCACCTGTACAGTACTGTGGCCCCATTCCACCTGTACAGTACTGTGGCCCCATTCCACCTGTACAGTGCTGCGGCCCCATTCCACCTGTACAGTGCTGCGGCCCCATTCCACCTGTACAGTGCTGCGGCCCCATTCCACCTGTACAGTGCTGCGGCCCTATCCCACCTGTACAGTGCTGCGGCCCCATTCCACCTGTACAGTGCTGTGGCCCCAATTTACCTGTACAGTGCTGCGGCCCCATTCCGCCTGTACAGCAATGTGGCCCCATTCCACCTGTACAGTGCTGCGGCCCCATAACGCCTGTAGAGTACAGTGGCTCCATTCCACCTGTACAGTGCTGTGGCCCCATTCCACCTGTACAGTGCTGTGGCCCCATTCCACCTGTACAGTGCCGTGGCCCTATTCCACCTGTAGAGTACTGTGGCCCCATTCCAGCGGTACAGCACTGTGGCCCCATTCCACCTGTACAGTGCTGCAGCCCCATTTCACCTATACAGCACTGTGGCCCCATTTCACCTATACAGTACTGCGGCCCCATTTCACCTATACAGTACTGCGGCCCCATTTCACCTATACAGTACTGTGGCCCCATTCCACTTGTACACTGCTGCGGCCCCATTCCACCTGTACAGTGCTGCAGCCCCATTTCACCTATACAGTACTGTGGCCCCATTCCACCTATACAGTACTGCAGCCCCATTTCACCTATACAGTACTGTGGCCCCATTCCACTTGTACACTGCTGCGGCCCCATTCCACCTGTACAGTGCTGCAGCCCCATTTCACCTATACAGTACTGTGGCCCCATTCCACCTGTACAGTGCTGCAGCCCCATTTCACCTATACAGTACTGTGGCCCCATTCCACTTGTACACTGCTGCGGCCCCCTGATTAGGACTTACTGTGTACCTGCTGCACCTTGTGCCTAAACTCCACAGCTGAAGGACTTGCGATGACATCATAGTCATGTGACCTTTTCAACAGTGGAAGTGGTGGTAGGACCTGTGATGAGGTCACCATCATGTGACCAGTGTAGTGCAGCAGTGGAGAGAAGTCAGAAGAGACCTGTGATGACATGGAGTGAATGTGAGTGTCAGAGACATGATGAGAGATGTAGTTCTCCTCTAATAAACCTCCTCCCTGCTAAGTGGGAGGGAAATGTGTTATTTAACTGGGACTGTATCTTATAGAAGACTGTCAGAAAGAGATGTTATTTACATGGGACTGCATGTTATAGAAGATTGGGGGGAGATGACTGATGTTATTTACATGGGACTGTATAGTATAGAAGATTGGAGTGGTGTAATTTACATGGGACTGGATATTATAGAAGATTGGAGGGTAAGGAGCTTTGTTATTTACATGGGACTATGTGTTGGAGGGGCTCAAGGAGGGGATTTAAGTTATTTACATGGGACTGTATGTTATAGAATACTGTAAGAAAGAAAGAGATGTTATTTACATGGGACTGTATGTTATAGAAGACTGTAAGGAAGAGAGGTCATTTACATGGGACTGTATCATACAGAAGACTGGTGGAGAGGACTTATGTTATTTACATGGGACTGCATGGTATAGAAGGCCGGAGGGAGAGGAGTGAAGTTATTTACATGGGACTGTTTGTTATAGAAGACTGTAAGGAAGAGAGGTCATTTACATGGGACTGTATCATATAGAAGACTGGTGGGAGAGGACTGATGTTATTTACTGCATAGTAGAGAAAGCTGTAGGGAGAGGACAGGCATTATATTTTATTGGGGTTCTACAGAGAGGTTTATAACTCCAGAGGATACGACAGGAGGCATTATAATTACAGGGGGCACTGCAGGGGACATTATAAATACTGTAGACAGTGGACAGACCTTATAGATTGGCCTTATTTCTATTAGGGGAGCCTTATTAGTACTGAGGGCACTGTAGGGAGCCTTATTACTACAGGGCAGGGGAGAGCATCGGAGCATAAAATGTCAGAGGGGCTGATTGGGGGGAGAAGAGAATATGTCCAGGTTCATCTCTGAACCCAGACAACCGTTTTAAAGGGCATCTGTCAGCAGTTTTGTACCTGACACTGGCTGACCTCTTACATGTGCACTTGGCAGCTGAAGACATCTGTGTTGGCCCCATGTTCATATGTGTCCACATTGCTGAGAAAAACTATGTTTTATTATATGCAAATTAGCCTCTAGCAGCATGCGTGATCATATTTACACTGCCTGGATTGTCAGCAGTTGGAGAGAGAGCAGAACCTGTAAGTGTAATGGTAACGCCCCCATTGCTCCTAGAGGTCCATATGCATATAATAAAACATCATGTTTCTCAGCAATGCGGGCACATATGAACATGGGACCAACACAGATGTCTTCAGCTGCCAAGAGCACATGTAACAGGTCAGTCAGTGTCATAGGTACAAAACTGCTGACAGATGCCCTTTAGTATTGCAATGCAATTTGTATATTTGTTTGCTATATCTGAAAACAATAAAAATGAATTCTAAAAAAATAAATAAAATAAAATAAACTTAAAGGAGTTTTCTCCATTATTATGTTTAATCACCTGTCAATAAACTGGTAATAGATAATAAATAATTGATGGGAAAACCTCGAATGAACCTATGACGGAGCGACTTCTAGTCTTGGTTGTAATGAGACAGTCGGCCAGACGTGCACTCTCTTCACCTATAGTACGTTAATAAGATGTGCACTCTCTCCCATTCATAGTGTTCCCTTTGTGTCAATGAAGATAAAAAACGGAAGCTCACCTATACCTGTTCCCTAATGAGCGCCTGGGTCCTCTTACTTTTGACTACTGTCCACAATGAAGTCATCATCCTGCCTGAGGCCCTCTGCGTGCTCCCAACCTCTGGTAAGTGACAGGCTGGAGCTCCCAGCAGGGAAGAGAGACAATGGTTTCTCTGCTCTACAATACAGTGCCTTGAAAAAGTATTCATACCCCTTGAATTTTTTCACATGTTTTCACATTACACTCACAAACGTAAATGTATTTATTTTGATATTTTATGTGATAGACCAACACAAAGTAGCAAGAATGTGTGAAGTGAGAAGAAAATGACACATGGTTTTCAAAAATGTTATTAAATAAAAACCTGGAAAGTATGATGTGCATTTGTATTCACCCCCTGAGTCAATACTTTGTAGGACCACCTTTTGCTGCAATTACAGCTGCAAGTCTTTTGGGGGTCATGTCTCTACCAGCTTTGCACATCTAGAGGCTGAAATTTGTGGCAATTCTTCACTGACAGATTGGATGCAGAGTGTCTGTGAACAACATTTTTAAAGTCTCGCTACAGATTCTTAATGGGACTTAGGTCTGGATTTTGACTGGGCCGTTCTAACACATGAATAGGCTTTGATCTAAACCTTTCCCTTGTAGCTCAGGCTGGATTTTTAGGGTTTTTTCATGAACCTCCTTCCCAGTCTCAAGACTTTAGCATCCTCTACCAGGTTTTCCTCCAGAATTGCCCTGTTTTTAGCTCCATCCATCTTCTAATCAACTCTGACCAGCTTCCCTGTCCCTGCTGAAGAAGAGCCTCCCCCCCAGCATGATGCTGCCACCTCTGTTTCATGGTGGGGATGATGTGTTCAGGGTGATGTGCAGTGTTAATTTTCTGCCACACATTGCCTTGTGCATGTGGCCAAAAACTTCAACTTTGGTCTCATCTGACCAGAGCACCTTCTTCCACATGTTAGCTGTGTCCCCTACATGGCTTGTGGCAAACTGCAAACGTGACTTCTTATGGCTTGCTTTCAAAAATGTCTTTCTTCTTGCCAACTTCCATACAGGCCAGATTTGTGGAGAACATGACTAATAGTTGTCCTGAGGACAGATTCTCCCACCTGAGCTGTGGATCTCTGCAGATCTTCCAGAGTGACCATGGGCCTGCTTCTGTAATTAGTGCGCTCCTTGCCTGGGCTCTCAGTTTAGGTGGATGGCCATGTCTTGGTAGGTTTGCCGTTGTGCCATACTCCTTCCATTTTTGGATGATGGATTGAATAGTGCTCTGTGAGATGTTCAGAGTTTGGGGTATTTTTATAACCTAAGCCTGCTTTACACTTCATTGTGACTTTATTCCTGACCTGTCTGATGTGTTCCTTGGTTTTCATGATGCTTTTTGATCACTAATGTTCTCTCTTTACAGAATAGCTGTAGTTATCTTGTGAACACATTACAAATGGGTGGACTCTGTTTACTAAGTAGGTGACTTCTGAAGGCAATTGGTCCCACTGGATTTTATTTAGGGGTATCAGAGTACAGCAGGCTGAATACAAACACACACCACATTTTCCAGATTTGTATTTATTAAAAATTTTGAAAACCATGTATAATTTTATTTTCACGTCACTTTGTGTTGGTCTATCACATAAAATCCTGATGTGAAAAAATGTGCAAAAGTTCAAAGGGTATCAATACTTTTTCAAGGCACTGTAGTTTTCAATCAGATCTACGAGGATACAGATACAGCTGAAATAGTGCTCACTTTCCCCTCCGAGCGCAGTTTTTGTTGTCCTCTCTGCGATCATTATGTCACTACAAATGATCCTTGATAAGTTTGGAGCCCGGAGGTTAACTGAGGAGTAGGTAAATGTTGCCCAATTAGTAATGACAAAGGAAACAGATCTGGGACATAACTCATACCTCGGGAAGAACAGATGTTCAGTGACGCCTGTATAGTCACCTTATAGATTAATGGTGAGGTCTCCATTGAAGTCTAAGGAAATTATGAAAAAGAAACAAGCCCTACAATTAAGCCAACACATCTGAACATGGCCCACATAGTTACATAGGTCAAAAATGCACAGGTCCATCAGGTTTAACAAATTATACCTCATTAATTGCTAAGCTTAATTAGGCTCCTCCCTATAATTATATGTGAAAACACTACACATACCCTGTACTTTAAAGATTGGTACTGTTTAATCCCTTCTAGACCAGGCCATTTAACCCCCTCCCCCTTCTTCCTGACCAAGCCTAATTTTGTGAATCTCACCTGTGCAAACTATGGAACGTTTTTACTTATCCAAGCCACTGTGAGGATGTTTTCTCATGACACATCATACTTCCTGTTAGTAGTAAATATGAGTCTATATGTTTTACCTTTATTTAGTAAAAAAAAATCTTACATTTACCAAAAATATGGAAAAACTCACTATTTTCTAAATTTGTATCTCTCTGCTTTTAAGGGCTCATTCACACCACTGTGGGCCATCAGTGCCATATTGCGGACTGCAAACGTTGGGTCCGCAATATAGGGCACCAGCCGTGTGAATCCCACATCACGGTGCGGACCCTTTGACTTGAATGGGCCCGCAAGAAGCGGTGCAGAGCAGAGGCATGGATCAAAAGCACTACGAAGCACTTACGTGGGCTTTCGGGTATGTGCCTCCGCCCTACAAATGATAGGACATGTCCTATATTTTGCCTTATAGTGCGTATCGCAAACCCATTTAAGTCAATGGGTCCACACCGCAATACGGGATTCACATGACCAGTGCCCATGGTTTTTTTGGCAGATTTTCCATTTTAATCCATTGTTTCCTGTAACACAGCAAAGGTTAACAGCAAAACAAACCTCAATATGTGTTACCTTGATTCTGCAGTTTACAGAAACACCCCATATGTAGTCGTAAATTGCTGTATGGGCACACTTCAGGGCTCAGAAGGCAGGAAGCTCCATATGGTTTTTGGAGGGCAGATTTTGCTAGAATGGTCTGTGGGAGTCATCTTGTATTTGAAGAGACCCTGAGGTGCCCCTACAGTGGAAAACCCCAAAAAGTTACCAAATTTTGGAAACTACACCAGCCAAAGAATTATATAATGGGTGCAGTGAGCACATTGACCCAACAAGTGCTTCATAGAATATATAACACTTGGCTGTGAAAATGAAAAATTACTTCTTTTTGTGGTGTTTTAGGCACAAACTTTCTTTTTTACAAGTGACCCACAATCACCCCACAATTTCTTAACCATTTTCTCCTGAATACAGAAACACCCCATTTGTGGTCGTATACTGATGTTTGGGAATACGCCAGGGCTCAGAAGGGAAGGAGCAGCATCTGGATTTTCTAACATGGAATTTGCTGAAATGAATTTTAAGGGCCATAACTGTTTTATTTTTTGTTGACTGAGCTGTGCGAGGGCTCATTTTTTTGCTGGACAAGCTGTAGTTTTTATTGGCACCATTTTGGGTTACATTTGGCTTTCTGCTCTTGGGCAAAAATTACAATTCTTTCATTTTTTATGAGGTTCAGCATGTGGTATATATGATATGATAACTTTATTCTGCATGTTAATACGATTATGGCTATACCAAATTTATATCGTTTTTTCCATGTTTTACTTCTTTTGCATAATAAAATAGTTCATCTAATGGGGTAGATCATGTGATATTTTCATAGAGCCACCAAATCACACGGTGATACTAAATATGTCTATTTTTTCAGTTTTACAAAATAAGAGCATTTTTTGAAAAAAAAAATCATGTTTTTGTGTGGCCATTTTCTTTGAGCCCTATTTTTTTTTATTTTTATGGCGATGGTCTTGTATGGGTGCTCGTTTTTTGTGGGATGGGGTGACATTTTCATTGGTACCATTTTGGGGTACGTATCACTTTTGGTACAATTTTATTTCATTTTTTACGACGTTCACCAGATGGGGTAGATCATGTGATACAGAGCCGGTAGTTATGGATGCGACGATACCAAATGTTTTTTTTCTGGGTTTTTTTTCCAATTTTTAAATTACTTGATTAGGGGAAATGGGCACTTTTTTAAACCTGAACCTTTCTTTAATAAAACACTTAACTGGGACTGACATATTATCTTCAAATACAGGGGTAATACAGCCCCCAGAGAGGTAGTACAGCACTATACTGCATTGTACTTCCTCACTGAAGGTCTGATCAAGGTCTGAGGAAGACCCAGCAGCTCCTGCAATACCCCGTCCCCAGCAGTCATAGCGCTTCCTGATTTGTATACACAGAGCTGGTTTAGCGCAGTGTATACAGCAATCCAGAATTCAGGGATACTGTGGAATGAACCCTGCCTTCTCTATGGGGTGCCATGCTGTTATTGAAAGCATGGGCCTACAGCTCAGCAGCTGCACGGTTAGCGTGTAGATGTGACCTCTGAATGGACGTTTCAGAGTCCCGACCGCCAGGACGTTTGTAGTCGATGGGTGGTCAGGAACTGGTTCAGGAGACAATCAAAGCGTCCATAGATTCATATCAATTACTCCTCAGTTTACACCTGACATCTAAGACCTAAGCTGGAACGACACACCCATACATAACTCCAGCATTTTTAAAAAAAATTTTCATTTTTTGGGGGAAGGGTTTTTTTTTTGTGTGTGTTTTGTATTTTAATTTTCTAGGAGAAATAAAAGTGAAGTTTTATTAAACAGTGTGGAAACTTCGGAATAACAGCCTCTGGGCAAATGAATTAGCTAGTAGTTACATCCCACACCATACGATAGGATCAACTAACCTGCTGTACCCTCCCTAATTTACTCATTAGGGGGTGTAACTGAATTCCTAACGAGCTGTGGATTAAATAGTGTGTAATTTAAAATACAGAAAGATCTGGTAGAACTAATTCAATTAAATTAAATCTTGTCTGCATTTAAGGATGGTGGCATTTCGGGTAAGTTTACTGCTTGTGATTGTCCTGCGTCATGAGAGTGTAATTTTAAAAACTGCAGTGGTTTGCTGTACTTTCCCAAATTTCCGCCAGGAGCTTGGTCATATAGCTGGTTCTCTTACATTTTTTTTTCTATAATCAGAAAAACAAGGCACCTCGTATCTTTGTGCTTTAAAAACGGAAGGTTTTGGACCTTTTAGTCATGATGTTAGTGGATGGTCTAATAAAGAGTTTTACAAGAAGGATGTTATGGATTTATGTTATGGATGACTTCTGTTCTTAACCACTCGGGACAAAGAGATGTGCTGTTGAGATAATAGATGGAATTGATCATATAGTTGGAGTAGATCATATATGGCAGGGATGCTCAATCTGCTGCCCTCCAGTTGTTGTAAAACTACAACTCCCACCATGCCCTTCTGTAGGCTGATAGCTGGAGGCTGTCTGGGAAGGATGGTAGTTGTAGTTTTGCAACAGCTGGAGGACCGCAGGTTGAGCATGTCTGACATATGGTATAGTAGATGCAGTTGAACATGTACTTGGAATGGTAGATGTTGGAAGGGTAAGCTGCGGTTCATGATGTTGATGTTTGAATAGTAGATGCAGTTATGATATGATATTGTTGGGTTGGTAGTTAGAGTTGATGATGTAGATGTTCGGATAGTAGATGCAGTTGATGAGGTGCAGTCGTTTTATGGGATAGAAGATGCATATGCTAATGTAGTTGGGATGATAGATGCAGTTGATGTTTGGATAGTAGATACAGTTTGTGAGGCAGTTGATAATACTGTTGGGATGGTAGATGCAGTTGCTGTAGATGTTTGGATGGTAGGTATAATTGGGGTGATAGATACAGTTGATAATGCTGTTGGGATGGTAGATGTAGATGATGTAATTGGAATGGTAGATGCAATTGATAATATAGTTGTATATATGGTAGATGCAGTTGATGATGTAGATGTTGGGATGGTAGATACAGTTGATGATGTAGATGTTGGGATGGTAGATGCAGTTGATGATGTAGATGTTGGGATGGTAGATACAGTTGATGATGTAGATGTTGGGATGGTAGATGCAGTTGATGATGTAGATGTTGGGATGGTAGATACAGTTGATGATGTAGATGTTGGGATGGTAGATGCAGTTGATGATGTAGATGTTGAGATGGTAGATACAGTTGATGATGTAGATGTTGGGATGGTAGATGCAGTTGATGATGCTGTTGGAATGGTAGATGCAGTTGCATCCCACACCACACGATAGGGTCAATTGATGATGATACAGTTGATGATGTAGATGTTAGTATGGTAGATGCAGTTGTTGATGTAGTCGGAACAAAATGTGTGGCTGATATAGTTGGAATGGTAGATGCAGTGAATGATGTATTTTGGACAGTAGCTGATGTAGTTTGAATGGTGGATGCAGTTGCTGAGGTAGTTTTTGGGATGGCAGATATAGTTAAAGATGTAGATGATGTGATAGTATATACAGTTGATGATGTACTTGGGATAGTACAGTAGATGTAGTTGATGATGTTGGGATAGTAGATGTAAGTAATGTAGTTAGGATGGTAAATGTAGCTGATGTAGTTGGAATGGTAGATGCAATTGATGTGGTAGTTGTTGGGCTGGTAGATACAATTGATGTAGATGTTGGCATGGTAGATGTAGTTTATGATGGTAAAGGTAGCTGATGTAGTTGGGATGGTAGATTCAGTTGATGCAGAGAGAATGGTAGATGCAGATGATATAGTGGGGATGGTAGATGTAGTTGGGGTGGTAGATACATAATGCTGTTGGGATGGTAGATGCAGTTGATGTTAGTAGTAGATACAGTTGATGAGGTAGTTAATAATACAGATGGGATGATAGATGTGTTGATGTTGGGATGGTAGATACAGTTAATGAGGTACTTGTTAATACAGTTGGGATGGTAGATGCAATTTCTTAAGATGCTGAGATGGTAGTTGTAGTTGGGGTGGTAGATACAGTTGATAATGCTGTTGGGATGGTAGATGCAGTTGATGTTAGTAGTAGATACAGTTGATGAGGTACTTAATAATACAGTTGGGATGGTAGATGCAGTTGATGTTGGGATGGTAGATACAGTTCCTGTAGATGTTGGGACTGTAAATGTAGTTGATGATATAGATGTTAGGATGACAGCAGCTGGATTACCGCTTCCTGATCTGTATATACAGAACCCTGCTGCCACTGACAGTGGACTCCCTCTCTCGCGTGATTAGCATGCTCTCTGCAAGGGCATTCAGGAACATCCTTGCAGAGATAAGCATGGACGGCCCTTACATATATAATGTAGTCAACAGTTGGTCCGGATGTAGTTACAGAATCCCTTCTAGCAAATGATCTCCCTGATGATAGTATTTATATCCATAATAAGGGTAGTTGAGAAGAAGCTAGTAACTAAAGGCCAGTTAGTTTGACATCTCTAGTAGTAAAAATAGTGGAAACTCTTCCGAAAATGAGGACCAACTAACAACCAACAACTTGTTGGACCCAAAACAGCATGGTTTCATTGAGGGCAGATCTTCTGTATCAAACCCTATTGACTTCTTTCACTATGTAAAGTTTTGGATGAAGGTAGTGCCGTGGACATCACTTATCTGGATTTCAGCTTAGCTTTTAAAACAGTGCTGATAAACTATTGGAAATTGGACTTAATCCCTGGATAGTTCAGTGGATTTTGGAAACTGGTTTTAAAGGGATCCCAGACATTGATGGCATATCTCATGGATTTGTAGTTGGCTCAAGGATATGTATATGAGAGATTTGTGGTTAATGGTGTGCATTCTGGAGAGATACTAGTTGCATGTGGTGTACCACAGGGTCCTGTTCTTTTTAATATGTGACACAGGAGAAGGTTTGGTACCAAGTAAGGTTTCTCTGTTTGCTAATGACACAAAAGTGTGTTGACATTCCAAAAGGTACGCACCGGTGCATGTCCCACCTTTGAAATCTCCACAATGTGGTCCCTGATAGAGAAGGAAAGCACAAGAGCGGCCCCCGTCCATTCACCTCTTTGAGAGTTCTGAAAATAGGCAAGCACTGGCCTGGCCATTTTCAATAGTGATGAACGGAGGTGGCCATGCATGCGCGGTGCACTTTCCATTCACTGCTATGGACCTTCTGAAAATAACCAAGCAAGCTTGGTCAGTTATTCTCGGAACTTGCATTCAGTGAAAGGAGAGCACACACTACGCATGCAGGCCCTTCACTTCAAAGGGAGAGAGGTGGGAACAACACCTACTTGACATTGATGGCCTATCCTAGAGATAGGTCATCAATGTCTGAGACAGACCAACCCTCGAAAGACTATAGAAGAAATCAAGAAAGACTATAAGAATTAAATTTGTATAACCTTGAGGAAAGAAGGGAAAGGGTGACATAAAGCAAACTTCTAGCAGATTTGTTTAGAAAAACTGTATGGAAGTAATATGAGGACTGACTGAATGGACCACTTGGTCTTTGTCTGCAGTCATTCTTGTTTCTATGTGTCAACAACTCATTTTCTTACCCGACCAGCTCATGGCCACGCTACTCTGTGATTAGGTGACCAACTTCTCCAGTTTTCTTCCAGTAGTTTTTCACACTCACCGCTCTCCCTTATTAAAACTGTACACTTTTGTTTGCAGATGTACACAGTTCATGTTATTTTCGGGCATTCGTCCAGAGTCACAATGAAGCTGTGTTTTGTGATCTTGATCCTGAACATCGTTTTCCTAATTTCTTATTATCATGCTTTACCTAAAGAAAGAGCCGGAAAAAAAGTCCCGGACATTTCCAGGTATACAATCATCCATGTATAAAAAAATAAAACAATGTAATTTCCAACTACGCCTTAAGATAACAATAAAACCTTTGTCATTTCCAGGGACACGATCACCCCTCTAGAGAACAATAAAACCTTTATCATAGCAGCTTATTACGATGGAAGAGAGTCCAGCCGAGTGCGTGTGTTGATTATCCATCGTAAAGATGTGAAGGAACTATACTGTTGGTTTTACTGTATGAATGACCCTGGATATGTTTCTGTCAAAGCAACCATAGAGATCCACTACCAATGGTTTGGGTTTCCTTATGGTCCAGCAGATGTGGTCTGCCCTACACCTCAGAACTGCTCTTCTCAGCACATCTCCATCCATTGGTCCAACGTAAGAAACACAAGTCATGTTCCTGTGTTTGAGATACAGAACCGCGATCCCCAGCCTTTCTCTGCAAACTTCACAGTGTGTATCTCTACGATGTTTGGAAACCAGGACAATGTATTGCAGTTTATCCAGGCCATGGAGATGTATCGTCTTCTAGGAGCTCAGAAGGTGGTCATCTACAAGAATGGCTGCAGTAAGGCCATTGGTCAAGTCCTGGATTACTATGTCTCAAAAGGGGTTCTAGAGATTGTACCTTGGCCAATAGACAAATTTTTAAGAACATCTGAAGCCTGGAACCAAGGTTTGAACCCTAAAAGCCAAATTGGTTATTACGGGCAGCTCTCCGCTCTGAATGATTGTATGTACAGAAACATGTACAAAAGTCAATATGTCCTCCTCAATGATATGGACGAAATCATTCTGCCGAGACATAACACAACATGGGATGAAATGATGGGCACGTTGGAGAAAATCTATCCAGATATGGCTTTATACCTGGTAAAAAACTACTTCTATCCAAAGAACATCGCTGTGCCTAATTTTCAGACAGCTTTCCCCAAAAATGTACCAGGAATCAACATTCTTCAGCTGATATACTATGAGCCGGAAATTCCAAATAGCTTCAACAACCGTAAGATGATAGTCAACCCGCGAGAAGTCATTCAGCTTTCAGTTCACTCTGCATTAAGAGCTTATAAAAAAAGTGTTTATGTCCCCGATAATATCGTAAGACTTCACCACGGCCGGGCACCAATACAGCCAAATCTCCCAAGGACATCTCTCATAAGAGACACGACCATATGGAAACATAGTTCTTCTCTTATTACAAATGTTAACAAGGTTTTGAGACAACTGAACTATCACTGAAATCCAGGTTCTCTGTATGTAGATACTCACTTGTCAGGAGATACATATAGACAAAAATCAAGAAAAGTTAAAGGAACACTAAGGACTTTCTGTGTTTTCCTGAAACAAGCAGTCGAAAAGAAATCTTTGAGTAGAACAAAGATGTTAAGATGTCTTCTGCTGAACTGCTCCATCTTCAGCTGGAGACGGACTAAGCCAAATAGGATTGGCTTAGTGATCTTCTTGTCCTACTGCAGATAGGGCACAGCAGGGAGGTTCCTGCTCCAGCCAGCTTCTCACAGTCCTGCGAGGAGGGGGAGGAGGAACATGGCTGACCTCCCAGGACACAGAGAGAAGACTTCTTTATTTAGTTCTTGGTTTTAACTATAATGTGGGACAAAATAGAACCAAGGGATGGTAAAAGATGAAGGGTTATTTTTTGTATGTTCATTTTCTGTGTTTCTCGTTCCTTTTAACGAGGGGGCACTGTTCGCAATCCTCAGTCCCCTTGTAAGAACTGCTGATGTGGACTCTTTGGAGGAATAATATCCAAAATTAAGCAGCACTACCGTTAGATCCAAATTGGACAGTCCATGAAGTGATGGTTGCAGCAGTGTTAGGCCTTAATAATCAAGGATTATGACGGAATACTGCGGCACCCGATGTCTTCAATGCAATTCCTAATTTTGTCACCAAGATTGCGATGTTTCAATTGCAATGAGCCTTTTTGAAGCCACTCTGCATATTGCAGTCAAAACGTTGCATTCTTGGTGAACAAATTAAGAATTGCGTTGAAGACCTCGAGTGATGCAGTATTCTCCCAAGTCTTGTCTGTAGGGATGCCAACCTGAAAGTGAAACCTAGTGTGTCTTGTGAGCATTTCCACTGTTGATGTGTGAAGGTACACCTCGAGCAAGCTTATACTCTCCGCTCTAATCCCCCACTTCAACAGTGTCCAGGTCCCTGATGGACTTTACTTTTTGCTGACATCTCGACAAGGGGATTCCATCAATCCCTGGAGGGGGGGGGGGACCACTGATTGGCTAAGCAGGCATTTTCTGCTGTGTTGAGACAGGAGCAAGACGTAGCATATGGAGGAAACCTAGGCACCGTCGGAACATCGTCAGGGATCGGCAATGTTAGCATAAGCTAGTTTCATTATTTTTTAACCATTTGAGGGCTGATATATATATATATATATATATATATATATATATTTATTTATTTTTTACCAAAACAAAAATGAGTAAATGAGTCCTGTATGGAAATTGATGATTGAGTTGCATCTGTAAAAACCTGTAGTGGTGTTGTCATTAAAGAGGCATTCAGGAAGTTTTATATTTATGAACAATCTTCAGATCCCAAATAGACCATGAGTTGTCCACCCATATTTAAAATTCGGAAACTCTCTCTAAACCGGTTCAAGTGCTCTCTAAGAGAGAATATCCTGGAACGTATTTAATATTTATAGCTTCTACATTTCGTAATCTTCAACATCTCATCACAGACAACAAACAGATGAAGAACATACATTAGGGTTACACATCAGCACTGCATGTCCAAGGTGTGCAAGGGGACTTAATAGCCGGCTCCAGAGACGGGTGCCAGCTTTGTAATGCAGCTGACACCCACCCACAGCAGCTGGTATCGGAGATAACTCTGATCCTGGTTATTTAACCCTTAGCAACCCCAATATCTGAGAGGTTAAGGGGGCTCCCTCCGACCTACAATTGGGGCACCATAGTGAAATCACCGGATTCTGATCCTGCTCTTGCGGCCTAGTTCCTTTTTAAGGCTCCCTAATGGAGAATCCCCATAACAGACAGTACTGAAAATCCCCATAGACTGCAATAGTAAATCATTGCAGTCTATGTTATAAGTGATAGAATGATCATATCTTTAAGCCCCCTTGGAGGACTAAAAAATATATAAATAAAAAAGTCTAAGAAACAAATTTTAATATATATATAATTTATTTTTATTTATTTTACTTACATACCAATTAGGTTCCACTTTCCATTTTTAGTAATGAAAGGTGGGATCTGATAGTTTAAACCAGTTTAACCACCACCTTAATCCTTTAAAACAGTTTTAATCAACCCCCCTCCCCATTGTCACAGTGTAAGTTCCCAATATCACATATTAAAACAAATAAGCAATGAAAAAAAAAATAAACATAACTGGTGTCACTACGTCTGAAAATATCAGAACTATTACAATATAGTTCATCATGCAAGGTGAATGTAGTAGCTAAAACAAAAAAAAATTAATCAAAATGTTCTCATCACCTTGGTCACCTTGCTCCTTGAAAAAAAAAAACTGAAAAAAAGTTATTTGTACAGCCAAAAAGATACCAAAAAAATTGGTCGCCCTACAAAAAACAAGCACTACACAGCTCTGTAGGCAAAAATATAAAAAAGTTATCGGGGTCAGAATATGGCGATACAAAAAAAAGTTTTAGAATTTTTCACATTTTTTTGTAATAAATGTAATAAAACATAATAAAACTTATCTATGTTTGGTATCGTTGTCATGTCATTTTTAGCACACAGCGAACAGTGTAAAAACAAAACCCAAAAAACAATGGAAGAATTGTGTTTTTTTTGTTGTTTATTTCACTCCAGAAATAATTATTTTCTAATTTTTCAGTGCAAGATGAGGTGAGTTAAATGGTGCCGTCAAAAATACAACTTGCCTCGCAAACAAAAAGCTCTTATACCATGAAAGGAAAGGTAAAAAAAAAAAAAGTTATGGAAGGTGGAGAGGAAAAATGAAAACGCAAAAGCGAAAAATGGCCCGTTTTTCCATATGTCGCATAAACGTAGCAATCAAAGAATGTTCAGTATTGCGGAATAGATGCAGCCCCATTCATACGGTCATGTGAATGGGGCCTTAAAGGGCATCTGTCAGCAGTTTTGTCCCTATGACACTGGCTGACCTGTTACATGTTCGCTTGGCAGCTGAAGGCATCTGTGTTGGTCCCATGTTCATATGTGCCCACATTGCTGAGAAAAATGATGTTTTATTACATGTAAATGAACCTCTAGGAGCAACGGGGGCGTTACCATTACACCTAGAGGCTCTGCCCTCTTTGCAACTGCAGCGCCCTCTGCACTTTGATTGACAGGGATAGGCAGTGTAAGTGTCATCACGCCTGGTCCTGTCAAACTGCAGAGGGTGCAGCAGTTGCAGAGAGAGCTGAGCCTCTAGGTGTAATGGTAACGCCCCCATTGCTCCTAGAGGCTTATTTGCATATAGTACAACATCATTTTTCTCAGCAATGTGGGCACATATGAACATGGAACCAACACAGATGTCTTCAGCTGCCAAGTGCACATGTAACAGGTCAGCCAGTGTCATAGGTACAAAACTGCTGACAGATGACCTTTAGAGGGGTGGTCCCGTCTATACATTCATGGCATAGATATCTGAAAGGTGCAGTTCTCCACCCCTCATGTGATAGGTATTATATCTACAGCAGACAGCTCTGTACCCTAGGCGCATACGCAATGTCACTGATGGGTTCCACAGTGAAATCATATGGCACGCATGCGCTGCACTCTATTGGTCGCATGGCAGTCTGATGCCTTACGGTTTCTCCACCTCAAACAGGGGCATGTTTTAGCATTGGGTGATTTGAAAAAAAGGTAACGTCTGGAATTTTCATTGCATGCCCAGGTATTAGCATTATCTCCCTTGAAGCTAGGAGTGAGATGAATGTTGTGGTGCGGGGGCCACACTGGGTTAATGGTGTGATGTGGGAGAGATTTACTATGTCCCAACACCAGTTTCTTGGTGTCAAAAAGGGCAAGGGCATAATCTTTAAATTAGGTCATTGGTAGGCTGGGAACCTGATAATTATATGCTTTACGTTCTTACAACTGCCATGTTTTACAGTATTATAATTACTATGCTTATATTTTGTGCTTTACTTTATTATAATTGCTATGCTTACCTAGCATAAGGAATAATGACTTAAAGATGTGTAAGATGTTTCTGGTATCCTGTTTATGTATGTGTTATCCATTTTCTTACTTAAAGAAGAACTCCCGCAAAAAATGTTATTCCATGTCCTGCTAGAAATGTACATGATGTAATCTGTACTGAATGTCATTTTCTTACCAGTAGCTGAATTTTTTAGTTATATCATCCTGAAGTTTCTTATCTGTGTCATGGGACTAGGAATTAGACCCACCAACTCACACAGCACCTTATGTGTGGACAGGAAGTCTATTTCTCTATGCATTCCTATGGGAGCCTGACTTTCAGTCTCATAGGAATGAATAGAGAAGTAACTGGCTTCCTGTCCTGGGTCAGTTGGAGGTCAGGGAGTTGGTCACATGACCCAGCTACAATAAGAAGAGAGTGGAAACTCTCAATTTCAGCCTTTGATAAGAAAATTACATTCACTATAGATTATATCATGCACCTTTCTAATAGGTCAGAGAATAAAAATTTTTGCGGGAGTTCTTCTTTAAAGGTATAGATCAGGCTTGGCTGTTTTTCTTACTCCCACAGAAGTGAATGAAGCATGCTGGGAGTTGTAGTTTCTGAACAGCTGGAGTTTGCCAACAATCCTGAATCTTACAGGGGGATCTAGGAAAAAGGGAGTGACCTTCCAGACTTCAAGAAAAGTTAGCAAACCTCCTGGACTCACCGTGGAAAACAGCCCTCCATGTACCGTAACTGTATGTGGCGCCGAGATTCTGCATGCAACCCTGTGTTGGAAGTGCATGGGGGGGGGCGTCACACAAAGTGGACAGAGCACCCACAAAAGGATCAGGGGTCTGTACATAGGAGAAGTGTCCTTACCCATAATAGGTCACCAGTAGGGTTTTTAAAAGCCTGTGCATGCAGAGTTTTTTAGGCTCTGTTCAGACTACTTCATAATGTAAACTACGATGGCAGTGACGGATCCATCACTCAAGAGACACCCGCTGAGACAACAATGCAACCCTTAATGGGGTCTTTTGGAGTTCTGTTATGGTGTCCGTCGTTTAGACAGGGGGAAAGTGTTGCACGATGCACAATTCTTCCTGAGTGTAGTATGTGCCAAACTTAGGCAGAGTTCATATCTCTGTTAAACCAAAAAATGGATCCTGTATTTTAGGCATCCGTTATGCTCAGTTAGCCACATTTTAGCCATTTCTGTCTGAGATTTGTTATTTAAGGGTGCGTTCACATCACCATTTAGCTTTGAGTTTAGCTCTGATCCGTCAGAAGAAGAGAGAGAAAAAATAAACAGGATCCTGTAACCAAAAAAACGGATCCTTTTGTATCAGTTGTGATCCGTTTTTTAGACATGGAGAAAAAAGTCCTGCATGCAGAACTTGTGTTTCTGTCTAAAAAAAAACAGATCTCAAACGGATGACAATTGATGCAACAGGATCCGTTTTTTTACAGGATCCTGTTTTTTTTTTTTCTTTCCGGATTAGGGTGCATTCACATTAGGGCTCGTTCACATCAGCGTTATGCTTTCCGTTTGTGTTTTCCGTTATAACATGGTTACAACGGAAAATAACGGAAACCATAAGACGGAAGCCTTTAGAGGCTTCCGTTTTGATCCGTCATAATAGAAGCCTATGAGAATCATAACGGATCCGTCTGAGTTCCGTTATGCTGAACGGAAAACAAAGTCCTGTCGACAGGACTTTGTTTTCCGTCTTGCATAACGGGAACCAAATGGATCCGTTATGATTCTCATAGGCTTCTATTATGACGGATTAAAACGGAATGCCTCTAAAGGCTTCCGTTTTAACTTCCGTCTTATGGTTTTCGTTATTTTCCGTTATAACCATGTTATAACGGAAAACACAAACGGAAAGCATAACGCTGATGTGAACGAGCCCTTACCGTTTAGTATTGTGTTCTCCTGATCCGTTAGAAGAAAAAAACAGGATCCTGTTAAAAAACGGATCCTGTTCCATCCGTTTGAGCTATTTCTGTCTGAGATCCGTTTTTTTAGACAGAAACAAAAATACTGCATGCAGGACTTTTTTTTTCTCTCTTCTTCTGACGGATTAGAAGAACGGAAACCTAAACGGTGATGTGAATGCACTCAAGGGCTCATGCACACGGCCGTTGGGCGGCCGTTCCGTGCATTGAGTACCGCAATTTGCGGTCAACTTGAATGGGTCCGTGATCTGTCCGCACCGCAAAAAAATAGAACATGTTCTATTTTATTTGCGGTGCAGAGGCACGGACAGATTGTGCTTCCGTGGGCTTCCGATCCGTGTCTCCATTCCGCACAGCATCTGCCAAGTGAATGGGTCCGCGATCCATGATGCGGAGTGCACACAGCGGGTGCCCGTGTATTGTGGACCCGCCGTATGTGGCCGCGGCCGGGCAACGGCTGTGTGCATGAGCCCTCAGTCCTATACAAAGTTTTTTTTTCTGTGTAAAATAACGGATCTCAGGCGGAAATGGCTAAAACGGATGCAAAATGTGCACAACTGAGCATAATGGATGCTTAAAATACAGGATCCGTTATTTGTTTTTGTTTATTTTTCTGTTCTTCTGACACATCTGAAAAACACTACACTAAATGGAGATGAGAACCTGAGCTTAAAAATAGAGGCAGAAATGTTACATTAAATGTCCATCAGAGGGCGCTATTAACCAGCAAATCTTCACCAGACAAGACCAACAGCGCAACATATAGAGCGGATGTGTGTGATGTGCCTCAGGCAAAGTATTGACCACTGGAGAGCTGGGACTTAGACAAGGACTATAGATCGGAGTATGCATGGTAATATAGATGTACTGTAGGAAGCTTTACTATTACTAGCACAATTTTTAAAAGAATCCTGCTAAATAAATGATTACCCCTTTTCCAACAAAAAATACCAGCCACCAGCAGGGGCGTAGCTATAGGGGGTGCAGAGGTAGCAGTCGCTACCGGGCCCAGGAGTCTGAGGGGTCCCAAAGACCCTTGTGCCACATAAGAAGACCCACAAAGCACTGAGGTAAGGGGGGCCCAAGCTGAACTCTTGCACTAGGGCCCATGAGCCTTTAGCTACTCCCCTGGCCATCAGACTTCAGAAGTAGTGGCTACTCAAAATATTGGGTACTTTGTTTGTTCATAGGGGGTCAGATTTCTGATTGGTTCAGCTCTTTCAAGGGACTTTGTTTAAAGGGGTCGTCTCACTTTAGCAAATAGCATTTATCATGTAGAGAAAGTTAATAGAAGACACTTACTAATGTATTGTGATATTGCCTCCTTTGCTTGCTGGATTCATTTGTCCATTGCATTATACACTGCTCGTTTCAGGAGTTAGGATCAATGCTGCAGCGCAGTTCGAGGTGGCCGGGACTGGAGCTGCTGAGCATGCATGCGCATGAGCGATCTCAAGATCCCAGCTCAGAGGCCAGCGCTTTTTCCCATAGTGTGCAAGCACGACCACTGCTAATGGATTCTAGAGTGGTCATGACCCCTGGAAATAAGCAGTGTATAACGTGATGAAAAAGAGAGCAATATCGACACTCACAATTCATCAGTAAGTGCCTTGTAGTAACTTTCTCTACATGATAAATGTAATTTGCTTAAAGGGGTTGTCCCACGAAAGATATTCTACAATTTTCAAACCAGCACCTGGATCTGAATACTTTTGTAATTGCATGTAATTAAGAATTTTCGATAGCCACGTAGTTATTCAACAAAATGTATCAATATAGCGCCACCTGCTGTTTGTTTTTTTTTCTTATGTCTTTGTCCTGCTCACTGAAATGGCCGTACATGCTCAGTTTCCTCCCTCAACTGCCTCCTGAGTTGTGATAGGGAGAGCATGGACACGCCTCCTGAGCTGTGATAGGGAGAGCTGAGACACGCCTCCTGAGCTGTGATAGGGAGAGCTGAGACACTCCTCCTGAGCTGTGATAGGGAGAGCTGAGACACGCCTCCTGAGTTGTGATAGGGAGAGCTGAGACACACCTCCTGAGCTGTGATAGGGAGAGCTGAGACACGCCCCCTGAGCTGCAGCAGAAAAGACACTCCCCTTGAGCTGTCAGCTTGATATAAATCTAGCATCGTGTGCATGAGAATTTCATACAAAGTACATAACCTACCGTGCGGATTTTCCGCACGCAAATCCGTGCAGAAATTATTATAATCCTAAACTCAAAATGCACACAAAGGTCAAGTACCAACTATAACATATACACTCATCTTAAAAACTGGTTGTTGGTTCCCTTGAAACAGCTAAAGTAGCCCTTTATTTGGATGTACTGGGCAAACAGGACCATCAATCTCAGCTTCCGGTGCCTCATCTGTCTAGCACTGTGATATAGGAGAAACAGTGGTGGTACCATAGCAGCAATGAACGATTTTAAACTACCATATATGTGCAGGAAGCTTCCAGCGTTTCAGATACTTTTGCTGTATAGTCCCTGAAAAAATGGCACCAGAAACATTCAATATTATCAGTTTTATTATTCAATGCTTTAAAACTGTCTCCAACCTGAGATAAAAATGCATAAACCTTTGTAAAAAATACATTGTGCAAGGGTGGACTGAAGGGTCATGGCCACATAAAGATAGTGGACCATGAGGTGGACCTGAGGATGGCAGCTTATGATGGTCAGCTTGAACAGCTATGGCTCTGTCAGCAGTTTTAATTCTTCAAAACTGCTGACAGTGCTGTACAGGCAATAGAGTAAGAAGCATAAGAATACCTGGCTGCGTGACCAAGAAATCCAACCTTTATTCCCCCTACATTGTGATCACAGGTGCCAAGGAGATGGACGCTTCATTCAGCTCTCAACCCTTTCCCAACCCCTCTCCACAAAGTAACCACCTCAATGGCACCTGAGATCTCAATGCCCAGTTGGAATTTAGTCAAGCAACCTAAATGGTCTTCACCCCACGTATGCTTACACTGCTTCTCATCACCTATATAATACTGTCAGCATTTTTGGGCACTCAAAACTGCTGACAGATGCCCTTTAAGTGAACAGGCACTCAGGGACTTCACCCTTGCCATTCTGTATCTAGCTCAAATTTTTTCAGTATTATTTCCCAGTTTTGTTCTAAAAATTCCAAATTTATATCGAGGGTACGGCTACATAGTGACAGCCAGTCACAGAAAAGTGGTGCGGCACAAAAGGATATGGCTACATGGCGACATTTGTCTTGTGGCACTTAATATAATGTATTTCAAAGCTGCGACTGCAACGGTTGCAAAAAAAAAAAAAAAAATTCACTTGGTTGGATTTTTTGTAGCATTGCATTACATTAACATGTTGCGTGAATTTCTTGTGGTGTCGCCATGTAGCCATACACTAAAGAAGTTGGGGCTCATGAACACGGCCATTGTTTCGCTCCGATCCGCATTTTTTGTGGATCCGATGCAGAACCATTCATCGCAATAAGGCCACAAAAGATGCGGACAGCACACCCATGTGTTGTCCACATCCGTATGTCCGTTCCGCAGCCCTGCAAACAAAAATAGAACATGTCCTATTCATGTCCTTTTTGCGGACAAGGATAGGACAGGAGTTTAAAAAAATGGCGGCATGCACTCAGCCGTGATCCGTGTTTTGCGGATGCGCAATGTGCGGAATGCGAAACACTTACAGCCGTGTGCATAAGTCCTTAAAGGGGTAGTATCATCTCAGACAACGGGGGCATATTGCTAGGACGTGCCCCCATTGTTTTATAGGTGATGGTCCCCGCTGGGACCTGCACCTATATTGAGAGCAGAGCCCCAAAACAGTGGTGGAAGTCGCATGCGCAGGTGCAGCCGCCCTCTATTCATTTTCTATGGGTCTGACGAAAATAGTTGAGCACAGGCTCGGCTACTTCCATTGGGCACATAGAAGTGAATGAGAGCGGTGGCCGGTCATGCGTGGTGTGCTCCTATTCAGTTCTATGGGGAGAGCGCTTGGTGGTGGCCGGATCGGAGTCCTCCAGCCACCACTTTGCGGGGATCTGTTCCCAATATAGGTGCAGGTCCCATCGGTGAGACCTGCACCTGTAAGACAATCCTAGCCACATGCCCCCATTGTCTGAGATCAGACAACCCCTTTAAAGACATATCTTAAAGATGTTACTCCTGTGTCAAGGTTGAGGTTGCAGGCTGCCTGTGAGAAGAACTTCTCTGCCTGTGTACCAATGACAACACTTCCTGTCTCTGTTCGCTGGCAGAGAAACTCTGGGCCTCCTAACAACCCATGACACTGCAGAATGAAATTCTCTAGTGTAGGTAGGAAACCTACATCTGGTTGTTTCGAAGCTTCCATGTGTGTACAATAGCTCACAGAGCACACAGGCAGGCAGTGTTGTTGTGGGGGCCCAGGCAGAAAAACTTAATTCAACTTTTTGCTGTGTGAAACACCTTCCGCAAATGATACAGATACAGCTGAAAATTCCCTGGAGAAGTTCTCTTGAAATTCTCTATTACGGCAGAGGCTGTGACGGGAATAAAAGGATCCTTCTTTTATTAACTCTTTCCCTCCTGTAACACTTCTGGAATCTTTGGTACAAAACAATTTTTTTTGTTTCATATCACTTTAAAAAAAATGAGATGTGAACATAAACAGGATCAATAAATTCTCTTACAATATGGCTGGAAGTTATCTCGTGAATATTGCAGGTCTTCGCTTAGGCAGCACTTAGGAAATGCATTAAGAGTTTTTTATTCCCTTGTGAAACAGTAGTTATTAAATAATCAATATCCACAGTTCATCCTAGCTGTGCAGACAGCGTAGAATACAGTACTATCATTTCAGTGCAAAGGAGAAGAAAAGCCGCAATCCCTCCATTGTCCCGACTTTCTAAGGGTACAGCATGGTTGGCCTGTTATAGTCCATGGCCAACCATGTGGCTTCTGAAGAAAGTTGAGCAGAGCCAACAGGAGGCATAGTGGCACTGCACCTACACATTCTAGCGAGCAGAAAGGGGTCCAGCCAATCAATTATTGGTGGCATGTACCAAAGAGATGCCTCAAACGCCTATCCCTAGACAACCTGTTTTTTCACTCTGAATGTGATGCCCATCATACCTCAGATTTCCTATTCTTTCTATCTCCTGAGCTCATGGTTGCCCACTGCCTTCCATGAAAAGTCAAGGAACAACTCATTTCTAGATTAGAAAGATGGTCATCGTTTAAGTCCATTCAGCCACTTCCCTGACAAACTGCACCTAAGGATCTGGCCTAACTGAAGGCTCCTTTTTTATGTAGTCAACCTCATTCAATACCCTGTTAACTTTTTCTATCAAACTGGCTTCATATTTTGCTAAAATGTTGTCTTCAATCAGGAAACTCTGGTCGAGCTCTTTTTGCTTGGGTTCTCGGTAATGGCAAAGTTTGGCAATGTCACTTGGGACTTTGTACTCACTTCCTGTATACTCAAGTGGAACATGGACCGATACTTGCACAATGCTCCTGGGATTTACGATCATCTTCGTAGGATTGATCTCGTCGGGCCGGTTGGGTTCCCGATACACATGGTGGAGGATGTTAACTCCTGGGACAGAGATCCAGTCTTCTGGTGTTTGCTGGTTAGTCTTATCTCGAGAAGTGGTCGGAAAGACGTGGTTTTCGAAGATAAACACGTTGAAGGTTGGGTCGATACTGAGAAGATAGTCCAACATTTCTGGCCAGTCTTTGTGGACTATTGGGATGATGAGCTCATCGATGTCGTTAAGAGCTATATACTTACTTCTGTACATGTTGCGATAAATGCAGTCGTTCAAAGCTGCGGTCTG
Organism: Rhinella marina; assembly: GCA_900303285.1. NCBI lineage: Eukaryota > Metazoa > Chordata > Amphibia > Anura > Bufonidae > Rhinella > Rhinella marina. The sequence continues at coordinate 56,929 of ONZH01021274.1, read as the reverse complement.
ACCAAAGTAATGGAGATCTCCGGGATGATCTGGGTAGTGCCAACCCCTGGAAACATTTATGAATGAGGTAATGGGCCAAGGAATTAGTTCTACAAAGTTCAAGTCTACGTAATAAGACAGAATTTTCTTCATATGAAGACTAGATTCAGTGTGGTAAATGATCACTTTTTGGGCACCCAACATGCGGTACATCTCCATTGACTGAATAAATTGTAGTTCATTGTTGTAGGCATCGAACATGGCCGAGATGCAAATAATAAAGTTATACTGGAAATCAGGCTCTAATACATTAAACTGTTCATCAATGTTTTGTATTTTAAGAAATACAGGTTCAGGGTGGTCCTTTGGGTACAGAGATACGTATTCAGGGGCTACGTTGCCTTGAACGTTGCATAGAAGATCTGTTGTACCATAAGGAAAATCAAAATGGTCAGTGTGGACTTGATGCTCCGCAAAAATGGAGATATTCTTGTAAAACTGACAAAAGTCACACAGCAAAGAATCCGGTTCATTTCGATAGGTTATTCCCAAAATCCGGACAATCCTGCTAGAACGAAAGTCCAAGTAGGCCGATACAAGGAAGGTCTTACTGTTTTTGACTTTGACGATGGTATCTTTCATTAGGTTGGGCTTACATACTGAATATTTTGATGATGTCGATTTGAGGAGGGTGAAGGTGAAGGAACCCTCGGGCAACCCAACTTTTACAAAAACGATAATGTATATCAAGTAGACCAGAGAGAAGGTGGCAAAAATGACAGAAAAGACTTTACAGAGTTTCTTGAACGATGCACATGGCTTCATTCCTGATAGGTGATCAAGATCCGACGCTTTATCTTCTGTTCTTAACTTCTGCCATTGATGAGTTACAGTCTACAAAAAAACAAAAAACATGGGTAAGTTTCAAAATTCATATGTTATGATCTATCATTAGGCCCCAAATTTTAATATTTTGTAAATTCTTTATTTTTCATTAAAAAAAAGACCATAAATGAGAAAAATACAATCTCGCAAGCTTTGAAGAACGATTACATAATTCATACCTATGACAGAGATACGCACTTATTTTATTAAGTAACATATTAGGAAGTAGTGCAAAGAAACAAGGATTGATTTGGAACCAACTTTCAATAGAGGGGAAGGGTTGGATGAGAGGGGGTGGGGGGGCGCAGATATAATTTTAAAATCTCTAAGGGGAGGGGGTGGACTCACATATAATCTTAAAATCTATGGTGTAATTTGTATGTGTGTAAGATCTTTAAGACATCATGTAGCTAACGACACTGGTATCTTCGCCATGGGGACCATATTTTCATGTAGCTATCTCTTGTCCTATGTGCCAGACTTGTGATTTCCTCGAATTGACATATTTGGTTTACTTTTGCCTCTCATTCCTGAGGCGTGGGTGCTGATGTGCTGAGCCAGTGTAAAGGGATCAGGGTCTTAGTGGCAGATAATAAGTGAGTGATGAGACTCTTTTTTGATGGTTTGTATGTTAGACTAGGTGTGGCCAATTATCACGCTCCGGTGTGGGGGGAAGATACCACCAGGGCTGTGGAGTCGGTAAGCCAAAGCCCCGACTCCGACTCCTCAATTTCTCCTCACCCCGACTCCGACTCCTATTCCGACTCCTACTTCTCATACATGGAGCATGTTTAAGTGATAACTTTAAACAAATTTGCATAAAATTAATAGTACAGATAAGTCATGACAAAAACAGTTTGTAATCTATCAGGCTTCTCTGGGTACAGCTCACTTAGGGCCTAATCAGAGGCGTAGTTAGAGGTTCAGCACATGGGGGGGGCGAAACATACTTGAGTGGGCCCCCACTTATTGGCTTCCCAAACGCACGTTTCCAACTTCACAGGCACATACTACTAGTTGTGGTTATAATACTGTATTAGCAAGATGACTATATAAACTGCTAGATCATCTATGCTGTTAAGTACAGTACAATAGACTTTCTACGTACCCTACTCTAAATACTCTACCACATAATGCAGTAAAATATAGGATTAATAGGAGTAAAAAAGGGGACTCCTATGTTAAAGGAAATCTGTCCCCAGCTTTTACATCACTAAACTAACAGTCCCTTGCCCCCATCAGACCTCAGATCGGCTTAATGTGCCCCCATCAGACCTCAGATCAGCGTATTGTGCTCCCATCAGACCTCAGATCAGCGTATTGTGCCCCCATCAGACCTCAGATCAGCAGAATGTGCCCCCATCAGACCTCAGATCAGCAGAATGTGCCCCCATCAGACCTCAGATCAGCAGAATGTGCCCCCATCAGACCTCAGATCAGCAGAATGTACCCCCATCAGACCTCAGATCAATAGAATGTGCCCCCATCTACCTCAGATCAGCAGAATGTTCCCCCATCAGACCTCAGATAGGCTTAATATGCCCCTATCAGACCTCAGATCTGCATATTGTGCCCCCATCAGACCTCAGATCGGCTTAATGTGCCCCCATCATACCTCAGATCGGCTTAATGTGCCCCCATCAGACCTCAGATCAGCAGAATGTTCCCACATCAGACCACAGATCAGCAGAATGTTCCCCCATCAGACCTCAGATCAGCAGAATGTGCCCCCATCAGACCTCAGATCATCAGAATGTGCCCCCATCAGACCTCAAATCGGCTTACTGTGCCCCCAACAGACTCCATAATGGAAGCGCTCACTTGTATTCGCCTGATTGTACTAAGGCCATCCCTGCTGGGCCCCCCCAGAGGTATTGGGCCCAGAGCATCGCCTCCCCTGCCCCTCTCTCCCCCCAGTAGCTACGCCTCTGGGCCTGATGTATCAAAACTGTCTAGGTCTAAGACTTTTTTTGTTGCCCATAGCAACCAATCAGAGCTCCCCTTTCATTTCTCCAGAGCACTATATGAAATGAAAGGGGAGCTCTGATTGGTTGCTATGGGCAACAAAGAAACTTCTACACCTAGACAGTTTTCATACATAAGGCTCTAGGTGTTTTACATCAGCAGATAGAAGCCATGGGAGCAGCTAACCTCTCCAAACATGAGCTCAGAGGAAACATAAAGCATACAGAGAGAACATGCACTGGACATAAAGGGCAGTACACAGTCATCTCAACTAAAAGCCTAAATCCTTAGATCAGGAATAGAACAGACATTTATAGGACATTTCATCATTTTCACAAATTCTTATAAAAATATATTCAGCACTGAACTAAATGTACTAATTCATTATATATTTTAGGAGTCGGAGTCGGTCCATTTTATACTGACTCCGACTCCGACTCCACCAAAATGGTGACCGACTCCGACTCCACGACTCCGACTCCACAGCCCTGGATACCACGCCAAGTGCAGGAGGGAAAGGGGGGAAAGGAAATGGGGATTAGGCCTGGAAACTAGGTAAGGCAGATGGACACCTCCTAGAGAAACCCTGACTCCAGTCCTGACTAACAACCAGTATGAACAGGCCTCGAAGGTAGGCGAGTTCATGAGCAAGATACCTAAGACTCTAACTGTCCCTGAAGGACCCTGAAGATAATGTCAGGAATAAGTCAAACTGTTCCTCCACCAACCTGGATGAACAGGAGTCTCCCCTCAGGCCCAATCACCAAACACCGGGAAGGGATACACTCAAATAATACAAAATACAAAAGGGAAAGAGGACACTTAACTTTCCAGTAGAAAATGGCAGCCACGAGTACTCCACTGAGAATCACACACCAGCAGGCCACAGATGCAACAGAAAGTATAAACCGCACAGCATGGTGGGAGAAGCAACACTAAATAGGCAAGGATAATTGAAAAGACACCTACACCTGTAGGGGGAGGGTGTGATGAATGCCAGCAACCACAAAACAACCTAAGGAGAACCTGTCAGATTAACCCACGTGTTGCCAACCTCACTGACCTCCTGCCACCCGTTGCAGGAATGTCAGTATGTCCTGGCACGTTCATGACACCAATACAATCTGATCAAGTTCAATGGTAAAGGATGTAGAGCAATATGTTCAATATGCTTCCAGAATGGTTTAATGAGGGAGCAGTCCCACCATATGTGTGAGAGAGAGCCTACATGGGTTCCACATCTCCAAAATTTTAGATTGGGAGAGATTGTGTGTGAAAAGAAATTCTGGTGTTTTTGTAACATCGTGTGAGGAGTTTGTAATGGTTTTCCTGTAGTCTCACACAAGAAGAGAATCCGTGAGCCGAGCGAGAAGCCCAGGGATTGTTGTGCCCATACCTCTAAGTCTAACTTCTTGCTAGGGCTAAGTAGTTCTAACCATCTGTTGAAGTTTATGGCTTTATAATATGACGTTATGTCGGGTACTCCCATTCCCCCAAGCTCGTGCCTCTTCATCAGGAGGGTATATGGCAATCTAGGTTTCCGCCCTTGCCATAGTAATCTAGTGAATAAGGATCTCATCGAGCCAAAAAAGGAGGCTGGTAAATGAATAGGTACCATTGATAGGGTATATAATATTTTAAGCAAGATGTAGGTGGTAAGTAGGTTTTTGCGACCCATCCATGAGATATAGGGAAAATCATAATCTTGCAGTAGTTGTTTGACTTCTGCTAGAAGGGGGTGAACATTAAGCTTATATAGGTCAGTTAGGTGACTGAGGAGTGGAGACCCATGGGAATGAAGCGCTTTGTTTGGCTTTGGAGACCTCTTGTGCTAAGATGTTGATGTTGAGAACCTCAGATTTCGTTATGTTTACTTTGAAATTTGAGAGGAAGCCAAAGGTGTCTAGTATTTTAGTAAGTATAGGTAGATCTTCTGAGGGGTTGGACAGGAGAAAAAAGCAGATCATCTGCAAATGCAACACATTTAAGATGTGCAGGACCAGCTTTGAAGCCTTTAAAGGGTTTCTGTCACCAGTTTTTTCGGTATGAATCAGGCTGACATTAGAGATGTGCTAATGTCACCTGATTAAAAATATATATCTGTTTTATTTACTGGTGCCCCTATCTTTATATAAAATGAACTTTTATTTTATGCTAATAAGGCCTCTAGGTGCAAGGGGCGTTACCCCTGCTCCTAGAGGCTCTGCTGATTGACAGAACCAGGCAGAAAAGAAACACTCCATTCACCATAGCTTGCAAGGACCTTCAATGATGTCATGACCATGTGATCAGTCACATGGTTAGGATCACACAACCAGCCTGTCTCCTCCTAAACCATGTGACTGATCACATGGTCATGACATCATTGAAGGTCCTTGCAAGCTAAAATTTGTTTGTGATATTATTATAAAATAATAGGAAAAACAGACAGAAGAGACAGAGAGGAGATGAATTTTAGTATAGACCGAAGACAGAAGAGATTGATTTCCAGGCAATCAGGGAACTTGTGTTTCCGGTTGAGTTTATTCGGACCTGAATTCAATCTGGATGACCAATTTAGGCAATTCGGAGCGGAATAAAATTTTAAGAAATTCATTCATCACTGCTCAGAATCCATCGTTTGTCACCTGAAGTTACCAGCTGGTTCCTGCATCCTGCTTCCTTTTACAAAGGGGTTGTCTTTAGGACACAACCCCTTTAAAGGAATAGTCTATTTTGGCATGCAAAATAGAGCCTCCAGATGCTATTTCTGTGGCTGGACACTATTATTATGTAAGAACAAAAAATTAAGCTTTAATTCACTTAAATACTGATGATCTATCCTCGGTACAGCTCATCAATATCTAATCGCAGGAGTCCAACTCCCGACAACCCTGCCGATCAGCGTATGGAAGGAACCACAGCACTAGGGCAAGCGCTGTGGCCTCTTTTTAAGCCTATGATATCACGTCTATCGGTCACAAGGCCATTCTGCAGCTCAGTACCATTCAAGTGGATGGAAATCAGCTGCAATACAAAATACAGCCGCTATACAATGTATGGCGCTGTGCTTGGTATAATAAGAAGAGGCAGTTCTCTTTCAAATAGCTGTTTGACGGGGGGTGCCAGGAGTCAAGTCCTTAGATACTGATGACACCCTGTGCATAGTACATGAGAAAACCCCTTTAATAGCATTTAGGAGACAGACCCTTTTAATTGTATTGCAGTAATTAAAAAATAATCTAGTTGACTACCAGTGGGCTGAATAAGCATGGACGTACAAGTTATCGATCAAGTCAACTCCTCTGCCTTTTTTTTTTTTTCTTTTTTTTAACAAAAAGGGGTTTTGCAATCATGACTTTATGCTGTTGTAATTGTGACCCTGCTTCATTACACATTGCTGCTAAACGTCCCAAAAGTCCTAGGAATTCCGTTCATTTCAACTCTGTGTCAAGGTTATGGTCTGATTTTCAGCTAACAACAACGTCAGACTATAACAAAACATTTTTTATTACATGTGCATTATACAGATAAGCGTCTAGACATAGACACTATAAACCTGTAGGCAGACAACTGCCCACCCAAACAACTGGAGCCACTAGATCAGGGGTCCCCAAACTTTTTACACAGGGGGCCAGTTCACTGTCCCTCAGACCGATGGAGGGCCGGACTATAAAAAAACTATGAACAAATCCCTATGCACACATCTTATAGTGCTTTGCCTTTCTTCCTACTTCTGCTGTTATTTCACACTGCTTCCGGTGATGTGGGGCGCTGCAGCCGCAGACCGGATGTGCCTCGTATGATGTGCTTCCGGAGCGCGTGCGTCCCTGGAGGTAGTACTGTACGTGAGCGACGCCGCTCTTTGTGGCGCCGCCAGATAAGTACTGTATTTTTCGCTTTATAAGATGCACCCGATAATAAGACGCACCCCAGATTTTAGAGTAGGAAAATAAGAAAAAAAATATTTTTCATCAGATCCTCATATCTCATAAATTTCAGGACATCACATCAGACCCCCATCAGACCTCAGATTAGTCCTTTCAGACCCCCATCAGACCTCAAATCAGCCCACTCAGCCCCCATATCAGTCCACTGTGCCCCATCAGACCTCAGATCAGCCCACTGTGCCCCATATCAGCCCACTGTGCCCCCATCAGACCTCAGATAAGCCCACTGTGCCCCCATCATACCTCAGATCAGCCCACTGTGCCCCATATCAGCCCACTGTGCCAATATCAGACCTCAGATCAGCCCACTGTGCCCCTATCAGACCTCAGATCAGCCCACTTTACCCCCATATCAGCCCACTGTGCCCCATCAGACCTCAGATCAGCCCACTGTGCCCCCATCAGACCTCAGATCAGCCCACTGTGCCCCCATATGACCTCAGATCAGCCCATCAGCCCCCATATGAGCCCACTGTGCCCCCATCAGACCTCAGATCAGCCCACTGTGCCCCCATCAGACCTCAGATCAGCCCACTGTGCCCCCATATCAGCCCACTGTGCCCCCATCAGACCTCAGATAAGCCCACTGTGCCCCATCAGACCTCAGATCAGCCCACTGTGCCCCTATCAGACCTCAGATCAGCCCACTTTACCCCCATATCAGCCCACTGTGCCCCATCAGACCCCAGATCAGCCCACTGTGCCCCCATCAGACCTCAGATCAGCCCATCAGCCCCCATATGAGCCCACTGTGCCCCCATCAGACCTCAGATCAGCCCACTGTGCCCCCATATCAGCCCACTGTGCCCCCATCAGACCTCAGATCAGCCCACTGTGCCCCATCAGACCTCAGAGCAGCCCACTGTGCCCCCATCAGACCTCAGATCAGCCCACTGTGCCCCCATATGAGCCCACTGTGCCCCCATCAGACCTCAGATCAGCCACTGCCCCATCAGACTCAGATCAGCCCACTGTGCCCCCATCAGACCTCAGATCAGCCCACTGTGCCCCCATCAGACCTCAGATCAGCCCACTGTGCCCCCATCAGACCTCAGATCAGCCCACTGTGCCTCCATATGAGCCCACTGTGCCCCCATCAGACCTCAGATCAGCCCATCAGCCCCCATATGAGCCCACTGTGCCCCCATCAGACCTCAGATCAGCCCATCAGCCCCCATATGAGCCCACTGTGCCCCATCAGACCTCAGATCAGACCATAAATGAGCCCACTCAGCCCCCAACAGAATAAAATAAAAAAAACTCTCTCACCTCTCCTGCGCCGCGGCTCATAATGGAAGCGTTCACTAGTATTCGCTTTATAAGACGCACGGCCATTTTCCCCTACTTTTGGGGGAGAAAAAGTGCGTCTTATAAAGCGAAAAATACAGTAACTCAGGAGCACAGGATGCGGATGCATCCTATACTCCTCTCACTGACCACCAATGAAAGAGGTGACCCTTCTGGAAGTGCGGCGGGGGCCAGATAAATGGCCTCAGACAAAGGGGGGCATATCACTAGGATATGCCCCCATTGTCTTATAGGTGCGGGACTGGCAACTATATTGGAAACGGAGCCCCACAAAGTGGCGGCTGGAGGACTCCTGTCCGGTCCCCACCAAGCGCTCTCTCCATAGATGGGAGCACACCGTGCATAACCGGCCACTGCTCCCATTCACTTTTATGGAACCGACAGAAATAGCCGAGTCAGCACTTGGCTATTTTCAGCGACCCCATAGAAAATGAATGAAGGGCGGCTGCCCTTAAGGGGCTCTGTGTTTGATATAGGTGGGGGTCTCAATGGTGGGACCCGCACCTTTCAGACAATGGCAGCTATCCTAGCGTATCCTAGCGATATGCCCCCCCATTGTCTGAGATGAGACAACCCCTTTAAGTAACAGTATCACAATAGTTTTAAGCGTTGTTCATATTAACATTATCACCTCTGTTCTGAGCTGTGACAGTTTTGATCCATAAAACGCCATTTATTTTGCTTATTCTTTACTATAAAAGCAAAACATGTCGGGAGGCAGTAGGAATGTGTGTTTTTTTATACACAGCTATGTCAGGTCACAGGACAGCGCGGCAGGAAGAAGACCAAGGAGGGTAAGTGAATCTGCCAAGAGGCAGCGGTGTCCGGAGCTAGAGAGGTAAGTTTATTTTATTATTTATTTTAAATGTCTTATCTGTGGTCTGACTGGGGCTGATCTGAGGGAGGGGGTCGGATGGGGGCTGATCTGAGGCTGGGGGGCCTATTGGTGGTCTGTTCTGAGGCTGGGGGGTCTGATCTGAGGCTTTAGGTCTGACTGAGGTGGTGGGGTCTGATCTGAGGCCGGGGGGAGGGAGGGTGGGTCTGATGAGAGTCTGATCTGAGGCTCGGGGGTCTGATGGGGGCTGATCTGAGGTTGGGAAGTCTGATGGAGGTGTGATCTGAGGGAGGAATGTCTGATGGGGGCTAATCTGAGGCTAGGGAGGGTCTGATGGAGGTGTGATCTGAGGTTGGGAGGTCTGATGGGGGTGTGATCTGAGGCTGGGGGGGTCTGATGGGAGCTGATATGAGCCTCGGGAGGGTCTGATGGGGGTCTGAACTGAGGTTCGAAGGTCTGATGGGGGTCTGATCTGAGGGTGGGGGTCTGATCTAAGGCTGGGGGGTCTGATGAGGGTCTAATGTAGGCTGGGAGGTCTGATAGGAGGCTGATGGAGGTGGAGGTAGATTTGAGGCTGAGAAAGGGACAAAGGTAGGAACAGTTGCGAAGAAAGAGGCAGGGAGACTGCAAGTTGGGTGAACCCCTCTCTGGACCTCTGAGATGAGCTTGTGCGGTCCAACCCTCCAGGACTTAAAAAATTAGCCTTGTCAATTTTTGGAAGTCGCACAGTGGATGGAGGGGTGGCTGTGCATGCTCATTGTCCTCTCACTGCACTGCTATGGGACGTCTGAACAAGCACACCATTCATTTTGGAGCCCTGTTCTTCAGAGGTGGGACCTGCACCCACCGGACACTTATAGCATATCCTATCAGTATGCCAGATGAGAATATCCCTTTAAGTTATAAAAGCATTCTAAGTTTCATTGACGGCACAATGCTTTCCACCAGCAAGCCACATTGAAACCAGTCTAGGGGAACCTCACGTGGACGATGGGCTCTGCCAACGACCCTAAGGACATGTCTGTCACAGACCATCCTGCCTCTTAGCTTGTAGGAAATCCTTAATAACTTGCGAAACCAAATGGGATTCATTTACTACACAACATAATGTGCAGAGTGAATTTTGTCTTGTTTCCGTTGCGGGGGCTTTGATGAAGCCAAAGGCCCACCCGCTATTGTTGACCAGATTTCCTGTTTCATTTGAAGAAGCGGTTGACAAGTCTTGAGAAAAATGAGCTAGAATTCATCTACGCTCAGTGGTGATCAACAATCACAGGCAACCAACTCATACCGCTCATCAAAAGCGGTGCCGTTGTATAAACTAGCTCAAATTCTAACTCCGTTTTTGCTCCCTGCAGCAACATTTTTTGGCAGTAAATTTCTTGAAACGTGGGAGCAAACTGTCCCCACGGGTAGGTCCTGGTATTTCAGTAATAGTTTTCAGACAACTGTTTCCATATGACACAATAGACGAGAGCGGGCTTGTGTCTGAAGGAATGTGTCCTGAGGGCGTAAATGCTTTGATAAGACTTAAAGAGTCAAAGCCCATCGGACGTTTTTTTTTCCTTCTTCTTACGTTATTATTTTAAGCTAGAAACTCTCAATTTATGGAGTTCAGCCCTCTTCTTGTTATGATTGGGCTCAGCGCTTCCAACGCTAAAATAAATAGTGGGGATATAGAACATGAGCCATCCACATCAGATGACAAAGAAAGCAAATCTAGCTGAACCGTTTCAGAACGTCTGGATCTATAAAATAACACAAAGTATAAAATATAGGAAAATTTCCGCGTTGTGTTTCTCTCCCTCCTTTCACACATCCGTGTCTGTGTAGACGTCCGTGACAATATAGTCAATGGAAGATGCCACTAAGGGCTCATGAACATTGTTAGGGTCTGAATCCAAAACGCATTTTTTGTGGCTCATTCACTTCAGTGGGGACGCAAAAGATGCAGACAGCACTCTGTGTTAATCCGTTCTGTGGCCCGCCCAAAAAAAAATTTCAGACAAGAATGGGCATTTCTATTATGGGCGGCCCATTCAGTTCTACAAATTGCGGAACGGCATCCATGTTTTGCGAATCCGCTAAACACGGCGCTGTTGAGTGCGTGAGCCCTTAACCGCCAACCACTGTTCTGCCCCAGTCCAGCTCGGGCAGTGTGAAAAGTGGATAACTGGAAGGGGGAGTGCTGCTTTAGATGGTGATATCTCCTCAATGGTAGCAGCTAGAAACATTCAACTGGTCTTGTCTGAAATCTGACAGTCCAGGCTTTCCTACAAGACCAAAATGACAGCTAAAGTCCAAGCAACAGAGGAGTAATCACTGTTAGAAATCAAGTCGGGAATAATCGCGAGTGAAACCTGTTTTTACTTTAATTTTCATTTTGGTATTGTCCGAAAGCTTGGAATTTCTGCTTTCAAACAAGACCAGTTGCATGTTTTTTTAGCTGCTACCATTCAGGAGGTAGCAGCATCTAAATCAGTCCTCCCCCCTCCAGTTAGCTACTTTTCCCACTGCTGGAGCTCCACACTAGCAAAACAGGGGGTTAAAGGGGTTAAATACTATAAACAGCCCCCCTATATGTCGGGCCCCTCACAGGGAATATACTTACCCTGCTCCAGCTGCTGCTGCTTCTTCCCATGCACTGGTGTCATGGTGGAGGAGCTGCCAATGGCAGGCGGGGACGGGGACGAGCCTCCCTAGCTTCGCGGATTACGCTAATCAGGATCTCCCCCGTCTGCCATTGGCTGCTCCCCCCAACACCGGATGTTTTCATTGGCGCACGAGGAGAAGCAGGAGTGGCGGTGCGGGACCAGGAGTAGCGCAGGGAGTGGGGAGCAGGGTAAGTATATTACCTGTGAGGGGCCCGGCATATGGGGAGGCAGTTTATAGTATTAGATAAACCCTTTAACGGGGTTTTCCATGAGTTTTATACTGATGATCTATCCTCTGGACCGATCACTCGCGCTGCGGCCTTCTCCAGCTTTTCCCAGGTCGTGCAATGTCACAATCATCGGTCACATGGTCTAGGCACAGCTCAGCTGCATTCAAGTGAATGGGTCTGGGCTGCTATACCAAGCACAACCCCTATATTATGTATGGCGCTGTGCTTGGTAAACAGAGCGCCGCTGCCTTCTCTAACGGCTGATCGGCGGGGGTCCCAGGTGTCAGACCTCCAACGATCAGATCAAGAGGATAGGCCATCAGTAAAAAAAACACTTGTAAAACCCCTTTAAATGACCATGATTGGTCTGGATCACAGTCCAAAACAGTGCGTATCTCAGTGGTTTTCCACTGACCCAGAGTCAGGAGAAAATGACTGATGTGTAAATAAACGCATTAAAATAAATTGATATCACACGTCTCATAGGGTATCATAGTCAATATAATCATCAAATGTAACAATCCAGCAATCTTGTAATATTTTGCTTTCATTTTCATTTGTTTGCATGACGGAAACCGTCAGCAATCTGCAGCTGATAGATCTGCTGTGCCTATTAACTGTCTCTTTAATAATCTGTGCTGAAAGATACAGTTAAAATCACAAAAAAAGCTCGGTTAAAGAAAATAAAAGACATAAAGTAAAAGTACGCTGTATCAGCAGCAGATTGATGACAGTTTCCTGGCAGCCACAGACTTTGTCTACAGAAATGAGTAAAATAACTAAAAAAAGGCCAGAAAATAGCAAACACTTTCAGGAGGACATGTAATAAAGATGCCAAAAGAGGTCATAGACCCCATAATTCAAAGGAAATGTACATTTTTGCAAGCATTCTTCTCAAAATAAAAAAACGTAACTACTTTAGTAAATAGTATCAAATAATAACACAGTTGTGTATACATTTTCCCGTGCAGACTCCGGTGTCTCCATGGCAACAGACTACAAATAAACCCTGTGGGTAGTCTGATTCTACAACCATATTGTACTCCCTTATCCTCTGTTGTTGCTAACCTACAGAAAGAGGGCGGGCGGATGGAAGAGGGTAACATATGACCTCGGGGACAGACTGTTAGTAGCTTGATACCGTGGAAATACATAGGTCTGCATAGGAGCTGTGTACACAAAACGGGAGAATTTAGTGCTATATATAGATTAAAGAGGTTTTCCAAAATATTAATATTGATGACCTATCTACAGGATAGGTCATCGATGTCTTTTGATAGGTGGTTGTCCGTTTCCTGACTCCTCCACCAATCAGCTTCCTCGACTTGTGACGTCATATCCATGACCTTTGTGCAGCTCAGTCGCATTCAAGTGAATGGGATTGAACTACAATAACAACCACAACCACTACCTAATGTATGGCGCTATGCTTGGCATGCCATGAAGGGGCCGCAGTGTTAGGCCTCATACACAGAAACGTATTTTTTGTCCATGTCCATTCCTGTATGTGGAACCATTCATTTCAACAGGGCCGCAAAAAAAACAAAACAAAAAAATACGGAAATGTCCTTATGTCTGCACATACAGTACAGACCAAAAGTTTGGACACACCTTCTCATTCAAAGAGTTTTCTCAGGTGTGCCCTGTCAGGTTTAATAAGTGGAATTTCTTGCCTTATAAATGGGGTTGGGACCATGAGTTGTGTTGGGCAGAAGTCAGGTGGATACACAGCTGATAGTCCTACTGAATAGACTGTTAGAATTTGTATTATGGCAAGAAAAAAGCAGCTAAGTAAAGAAAAACAAGTGGCCATCATTACTTTAAGAAATGAAGGTCAGTCAGTCCTAAAAATTGGGAAAACTTTGAAAGTTTCCCCAAGTGCAGTCGCAAAAACCATCAAGCGCTACAAAGAAACTGGCTGACATGAGGACCGCCCCAGGAAAGGAAGACCAAGAGTCACCTCTGCTGCGAAGGATAAGTTCATCCAATTTACCATCCTCAGAAATCACAGGTTAACAGCAGCTCAGATTAGAGACCAGGTCAATGCCACACAGAGTTCTAGCAGCAGACACATCTCTACAACAACTGTTAAGAGCAGACTGTGTGCAGCAGGCCTTCATGGTGGAAACCACTGCTAAGGACAGGCAACAAGCAGAAGAGAACACAAGGAATGGACATTAGACCAGTGGAAATCTGTGCTTTGGTCTGATGAGTCCAAATTTGAGATCTTTGGTTCCAACCACCGCGTCTTTGTGCGACGCAGAAAAGGTGAACGGATGGACTCTACATGCCTGAATCTCACCGTGAAGCATGGAGGAGGAGGTGTGATGGTGCGGGGGGGCTTTGCTGGTGACACTGTTGGGGATTTATTCAAAATTGAAGGCATACTGAACCAGCATGGCTACCACAGCATCTTGCAGCCGCATGCTATTCCATCCGGTTTGCGTTTAGTTGGACCATCATTTATTTATCAACAGGACAATGACCCCAAACACACCTCCAGGCTGTGTAAGGGCTATTTGACCAAGAAGGAGAGTGATGGGGTGCTACGCCAGATGACCTGGCCTCCACAGTCACCAGACCTGAACCCAATCCAGATGGTTTGGGGTGAGCTGGACCGCAGAGTGAAGGCAAAAGGGCCAACAAGTGCTAAGCATCTCTGGGAACTCCTTCAAGACTGTTGGAATACCATTTCAGGTGACTACCTCTTGAAGCTCATCAAGAGAATGCCAAGAGTGTGCAAAGCAGTAATCAAAGCAAAAGGTGGCTACTTTGAAGAACCTAGAATATAAGACATATTTTCAGTTGTTTCACACTTTTTTGTTAAGTATATAATTCCACATGTGTTAATTCATAGTTTTGATGCCTTCAGTGTGAATCTACAATTTTCATTGTCATGAAAATACAGAAAACTCTTTGAATGAGAAGGTGTGTCCAAACTTTTGGTCTGTACTGTACATTCTGCAAAAAACATAGAACATATCCTATTCATGTGTGTTTTGCTAACAAGGATAGGCATTGTTACAATGGATCCGCAAAAGAAAAAAAAATAAATGGATGCAACACGTACGTCATCCTTTTTTTCTGCAGACCGCAAAATACCTATGGTCGTGTGCATGAGCCCTTAAGGTTAATGCACACAAACGTATTTTCTTTCCGTGTTCGGTCCAGGTTTTTTTTTCCGGACCGTGTGTGGAACCAAATGGAAGTTACTCCATGTGCATTCCGTTTCCGTATTTCCCTATGTCCATTCCGCAAAAAAATAGAACATGTCCTATTATTGTCCGCATTGTACGGACAAGGATAGGACTGTTCTATTAGGGGCCGGCTGTTTCATTCCGCAAAATACGGAATGCACACGGACATCATCCATATTTTTTTCCGATCCGTGTTTTGTGGACCACAACATACATATGTTCATGTGCATGAGCCCTTAGACTGAGGGCTGAGACACCTTCCAGCATCTGATCGGTGAGGGTGCTGGGAGTCGAACCCCCACCGATCAGACATTGATGACATATCTCAGGGATATGTAGGTCCTGGAACTATACTGTATTGCAGCGTTTAGTGGAACAGGATGAAAATGGCACACATAACATCCAGGCTGCACTAGCAGACCTACAGGAGATCAGAAAGGCAACGACTTGGACCAGATTACCTGAAAAGGCATGTCACCCACTATGACAGAAGATGTGCTTTGTCCAGCCTGCTTCCTCCAATTGAATGTACTGTATTGTTTTTCAGGAACAGTTTGCAGCCACTTCCTGAACACTGACAACACGGAAATAAATGGATTTAGTGCACATCAACACTGATATGATATTACTGTGCAGTGTGGAGTCAGAGTAGACTATTACTAATTGACTAAAACTCTATGTGAATGAAAAATAAGCTTATGTTAGAGCGTACCATCCCCACCGCATGTGATACACATAATGTAATCACTGGGCAATATGCTATTTATCGACTACGTTGACCAAGTATGGGATGAATGTATTGCCCTGTACAGGGTGGGCAATTTATATGGATACACCTAAATAAAATGGGAATGGTTGGTGATATTAACTTCCTGTTTGTGGCACATTAGTATATGGGAGGGGGGAAACTTTTCAAGATGGGTGGTGACCATGGCGGCCATTTTGAAGTCGGCCATTTTGGATCCAACTTTAGTTTTTTTCAATTTGGCAGCTGAAGGCATCTGTGTTGGTCCCATGTTCATATGTGCCCGCATGGCTAAGAAATACTAAGTTTTAATATATGCAAACGAGCCTCTAAGAGCAACGGGGGCGTCGTCGTTATACCTAGAGGCTCTGCTCTCTCTGCAACTGCCGCTCTCTCTGCACTTTGATTGACAGGAACAAGCAGAGTAAACATAATCACACCTGGTCCTGTGAATCAAAGTGGAGGAGGTGCATCACTTACAGAAAGAGTGTTGTCTCTAGGATTAAGAGCCACGCCCCCGTTGCTCCTAAAGACTCATTTGCACATATTTAAATTACATTTTTCTCAGCAAGGCGGGCACATATGAACATGGGACCAACACAGATGCCGTCAGCTGCCAACAGGTCAGCCAGTGTCATAGGTACAAAACTGCTAACAGATGCCCTTTAAGCTTATGCTAAAGCATACCAGCTCTAGCTACTGATATTATATTGCAGTATGTTCATTACATGTAAAACACTGCGCAATATGTTGGTGCTATATAAATAAAGATATTTACCTATATCTTATAGGTAAGAATGTATTGCTCTTAAATCTGTTCTATTATTCAGGTCAGTGAAATATAAGCTCACGTTAGAGCATAACATTTCCAACAGATACGGCATGTATATTCAGTAATATTTCTGAGTAATATACTGCATTTACTTAAACCGGGATGAATTTGCTGCTAAAGTCCAAAAACTGTGTATTTACTTAGGTCAGAGAAAGATAAGCTCATGTTAGAGCATAGAGGCTCTACCAGATACGGCACGTGTGATACTGTTGTGCAATGTGTTCTCCACAAACCACAAATAGATTGACTATATGCACATTACAAACAAGATGTGCTTACGTCAATCGATTATAACGCCTACGTTAGAGCATGCTAGGTCTACCTTATCTAAAAAGAGAGATTTATGCTAATGTCAATCAATCAAAAACCTATGTTAAAGCACGCTTGGTGTATGTTATGGAGAGATTTATGCTTCTGTCAATCATAAGCCTATATTAGAGCATGCAAGGTCTACGTTATGGAGAGACAAATAGATTAAGGCTAGGGCTACATGACGACAGTTGTCGCGCGACAATTTTTATAATAGAAGTCTATGGTGTCGCACTGCGACATGCGACATGCTGCGACTGTGACATGACAGTCGCAAAAGATGGATTTTTCTGCGACTTTAGCAGTCGCAGCATGTCGCATGTCGCAGTGCAACACCATAGACTTCAATTATAAAAATTGTCGTGCGTCAACTGTCGTCGTGTAGTTGTGCTCTATGTGTCGCGCGTGTAGCCCTAGCCTAATGCTTATGTCAATCAATCATAAGCCTATGTTAGAGCATGATATGTCTGCATTACTGAGATAGAGAGATTTATGCTTCTGCCAATCATTCATAAGCCTATGTTAGAGCGTGTTAGGTCTACATCATTGAGATAGAGAGATTTATGCTTCTGTCAATCATTCATAAGCCTATGTTAGAGCATGCTAGATCCACGTTATGGAGAGAGAGAGAGAGAGAGAGAGAGAGAGAGAGAATTGATTTATGCTTATGTCAATCAATCAAAAGCCTATGTTAGAGAATGCGCGATCTACGTTATGGAGAGAGAGAGAGAGAGAGAGAGATATTTATGCTTATGTCAATCAATAATAAGCCTATGTTAGAGCATGCTAGATCTACGTTATGGAGCGAGAGAGAGATTTATGCTTATGTCAATCAATCATAAGCCTATGTTAGAGCATGCTAGATCTGCGTTATGGAGAGAGAGAGAGATTAATGCTTATGTCAATCAATCAAAAGCCTATGTTAGAGCATGCTAGATCCGAGAGAGAGAGAGAGATCTATGCTTATGTCAATCAATCAAAAGCCTATGTTAGAGCATGCTAGATCTACGTTATGGAGAGAGAGATTTATGCTTCTGTCAAGCAATCATAAGCCTATGTTAGAGCATGCTAGATCTATTTTATGGAGAGAGAGATTTATGCTTATGTCAATCAATCATAAGCGTATGTTAGAGCATGCCAGGTCTACATCATGGAGAGACAGAGAGATTTATGCTTCTGTCAACCATTCATAAGCCTATCTTATAGCATGCTAGATCTACGCTATGGAGAAAGAGAGATTTATGCTTATGTCAGTCATTCATAAGCCTATGTTAGAGCATGCTAGGGTCCACCTTATGGAGAGACTGTATAGTGATGGAGGACACTAAACTACACTGAGAATCCGAGGCCACACAGACAGTTTTGCTACTTACATCTATGGCCTTGGGTATAGCATGAATCGGGGCAAACAACAGGAGCCTGTCACCCTGGATCTGCCCCGTTCTGGGTTTGCAGGACATGTGCACTCTAATGCGACAGAAGTCAGATGTTTACACGCCGCATGTGCACTCACTACTTCAGCACTCCAATTACGATGTCTCTGTGGTCCTCACTGCATCCTCCAATTTTAGCCACAAAACCCATGAAACAAGCTCTGCAGACACGGGACGTTCACATTTCATGAAGTGTAGAGAAAAAAAATGGCGTGCAATCTGACTTTACCCACGCCACTGTCAGCATAGATGGCGGTAATTAACCTTTGGGTGACTAGCATGTGCTATACTAAACACAGATGCCCCAGGCGTATGTAAACACATGCTCTACCACTAGGAGGCGCTATTATACCAACGTGACTGGAAAGTCAATTTTCTCAGTTTTCAGTTCAGTTGAATACAGTCGATTGCCCTCGGTTATCAGCCACGTAAGGCCGGAAAATGGATGAGTGCTGTGCAGAAAACTGTCTGCATCACAGCCTCCGTGACTAATATTAGAGGCTGGACTTTTGCACATTGATAGGTTGACCACTTTTCTTACAGAGCTTCTCTCAGGGTTGCAGATACTGGAGCTGGCCCCCCCCCCCCCATCAGACAATTATGGTATGATCCATTGAGTATGTGCCTTCTCCACCCGGGTGCTTCTAAAAAAAAAAGTTGTGGTCTACCACAAACCCTCTCCAAATGGAGATAGGACCCCACAAACCTTCTCCAACTCTCAGGAGGACCTGCAAAGCTCAGGGAAAAAATGGCCTCCCTTTGCTTTTGGAGTTCATGTCTTGCTCTTGGCTTCTGCCTCCGCCATGAGCTGTAGCCGGGGGTTTGGCTCCCCCTAGAAGGGAGAATTGGGTATGCCGGTGGGGGAAAAATCTGGTGGCCACACACATCCCGCTCCCCCAAACCTCACACCCATCTAAAAATAGAGGATTTCTGTCTGGATCCACCGCTTTCAGCAGGAACGGGTGCCAACCTAATGTGTATGGGGAGCTCCCAAGCAGGGGTCAAAAAGATCGGGTGTGTTAAAGGGGTTTTCCAAGATTTTTTTTGCTTCTATAGGTCAAGTACCTGATCGTTGGTGGTCCAACACCCGAGACCACCGCCGATCAGCTGTTTGAGAAGGCTCCGACGCTCGCAGTAGCTTAGTAGTGATGGGCAACCTCCGGCACTCCAGCTGAGGTGAAACTACGACTCCCAGCATGCTCTATTCATTTCTATGGAGTTCTGAGAACAGCCAAGCAAGTGTGCGTCCTGGGAGTCGTAGTTTCATCACAGCTGGAGTGCCGGAGGTTAGCCATCACAGATATAGAGCAATGCTATAGTCCAGAGATCACTCCAGCTGCAGTGAAACTACAACTCCCAGCATGCACGGCCGGGATCCCAGGTTTCGGACAGCCACTGATCAGTATAAAAGTCTTGGAAACCCCCTTTAATCCAGTGCACATGTTCTCCAGTAGCAGCTTTCTCCTTTCCCTCCGCTGACAACCGTACACCTCAGCTGACCCGGCTGACAACTATTGAACTCTAGCAGCAAAATTACATATAAGATTCTCTAAGTTTTTGTAAAACTGCATAAATAGCAATACCCTGAGACAGCACTGACGATATTACTTTCCTATAAGTACATGTTACATTGTATCATTATTACAATACCTTGTAGCATCGGAGGAGCAGCAGGAATGGTTAAGGACTTTCCTTTTCTGAACCCAATACAGGTTACCATTAACATATTAAAGGAGTGAAGCCCCCGGCTGTGCCCCCTCCCACATTACACGCTGAGCTGTGACTCTGCTTTACATTTACTTCCTTTATAGAGCGATGGCTTCCTGCAGAACCGAATTTCAACCCCTGTTTCCTCCCCATTTCCTTCTATTGGCTCACAGAAGAGGCTTCACATCGGGCCCATTGTTATACTGGTAAATATCAAAGAGGATGCTCCTGATGTTAAAGGGGTCCTCTAGAGCTCAAAAAAATGACATCATTTAAAGGGGGTGTCTCTTAAAGAAAACCTGACATTTTAAGGTCTCAGTGATTGAGGTCACCCCTCCCCCACGCTCCAAAGACTGGGGGAGTACAATGGGGGCAGGGGGAGTTTACATTTGGAAAGTGAATGGCTTTCTGTGAGATAATTAGCCGGACCCCCTGATGAGCTCATGATTAGGACTCCATCCCATTAGAAAGGCTTAAAGGGCTTGTCCAGGATCAACTCAAGATTTTAGTTAGTTGACCTAACACAAGAATCATCGCCTTACTGCGCCAGTCATGCGCTATGGCTGCATTTGGCGATCTTCCGATCCTGGCCTGCGGACGAAGTCACATGCGCCACTTCAGCCAATGACCAGCCTCAGCAATAATGTACTTGCTCAGGTGGCTAATTCACTACCAAAGGGAGCCTGGACAACCCCTTTAAGGCCTGCTGAACAAGACCGTATCCATTTTTCCGGGTCTGCAAAATATAGTTGCGATCCGTGTGCATCCTGCAGACCTATTCTTTTCTGCAAAACGGACAAGAATAGGACAAATTCGATCATTTGCGGCGATGTCATCCGCGTGCTGTCCTTTTTTTTTTGTGGACCCATAGAAATCAATGGGTCTGTGTATGATCTGCGAAAAATGCGGATTGCACTGGACCCAAAATACGGTCATGCGCCTAAGGACTCATGCATGCGAACGCATGCGGCCTGTGCCCGTATTGTGACCCGAAAACAGCGGGCACCGGCCTTGTGCACTCCGTATCACGGAACACTATGAGCCCACGGAACACTATGGAGAGCTTTTGTGAGAATTCGATCCATGCCTCCTCACCTCAAATAAATTAAAGGGCTTCTCCTCACGGGATGCTATGTGGTTACCAAACTGGGGATCCGACCACTGGAACCCTCCGTGTGGATGAGAACGCAGGGGCCCACGCCCAGTTTCACAAGGAGACATGGAACCATTGGTTCATATACATGTCTGGCATCTGAATTCAAGAAGAAACGTAGCATGGCAAAAAAAAATTTGCGGCGCCCACTGAATCTTGCAGATCGCTGACCCGTTCAAGTGAATGGGTCTGCATCTGCAAACAACGGGCACACGGCCGCTGCCCGTGCATTGCGGACTGCAACATGGACACATCTGAATGGCTGCCATGCAATACCTCATTTCTCCTGCAGTGGGCGCATGGAGAAAGGAGAGATCCCACCAAGACAACTCTTTCAGACTGAAGAAAGCTCCAGCTGTCCATACGCCCACTGCAGGAGAAATTAGGTATTGCATGCCAGCCATTAAAGGGGTTTTCTGGGATTTTACTACTGATGACTGATCAGTATCTGTTCAGTGGGGGTCCGACACCCGGGACCCTCGCCAATCAGCTGTTTGAGAAGAAGCTCTCAGCTCACCAAGCACAGCGCCGTACATTGTATAGTGGCTGTGCTTGATATCGCGCTCAGTCCCATTCACTTGAATGGGGCTGAGCCGCTCCTAGGCCACGTGACCGATGAACGTGACGTCACTGGCCTAGGAAAAGCTGAGAGAAGGCCTTGGTGATCATGGGAGCGCCGGTTCCTTCTCAAACAGCTGATCGGCGGAGGTCCCTGGTGTCGGACCCCCACCGATCAGATACTGATGACCTATCCTGAGGATAGGTCATCAGTAGTTAACTCCTGGAAAACCCCTTTAAGAAGAATGGCCTACCATGTAAAGCATGGGCAAGCCAGATCCAGCAAATGGAGGCGGTCCCACTTTCCACCCCTTTAATAGACCATCCCTTTAAGCTGAGCACTGACTGCTCTACATTCTCACACTTTGGAAAATGTGTATTTAATTTCTGAAAAGCAGAACTAGAGGACCGGAAAGACACCATCTGATTGCAGAAGGTGCTCGGAGCTCTCCACCCGTGAACACGCTTCATCTGTCGTCTCATAGACTGAATGTTTTTGGATATTACGTACCCATTGGGTATAACAGGCCACGTCAAAGCATGTGCTTTTTTTTTTAAAATCCAGCCCATAACAGCATACCGGAATACATCTTGTGTAAGAGGCAGCACGCGAAGGTTTAAAGACTGAAGACTGGAATGATAAAAATGAGTAACTTCTCCGTTCAGACATTTGCAAATTACCGTCCTTATAAATTTAGCTTCTTGCAAAACTGCAAGCGGCAGGTGCAACCAGAAATCAGACACATATTGTGTGGTCAAACATTAAGGTTTCTGTCACCAGTTTTTTCGGTATGAATCAGGCTGACATTAGAGATATGCTAATGTCACCTGATTCCAAATATATATCTGTTTTATTTACTGGTGCCCCCATTTTTATATAAAATGAACTTTTATTTTATGCTAATAAGGCTCCTAGGTGCAAGGGACGTTACCTCTGCTCCTAGAGGCTCTGTTGATTGACAGGACCAGGCAGAGAAGAAACACTCAGTTCACCATAGATTTTAAGGACCTTCAATGATGTCATGACCATGTGATCAGTCACATGGTTTAGGAGGAGACAGGCTGTTTGTGTGATCCTAACCATGTGACTGATCACATGGTCATGACATCATTGAAGGTCCTTAAAATCTATGGTGAACTGAGTGTTTCTTCTCTGCCTGGTCCTGTCAATCAACAGAGCCTCTAGGAGCAGAGGTAACGCCCCTTGCACCTAGGAGCCTTATTAGCATAAAATAAAAGTTCATTTTATATAAAAATGGGGGCACCTGTAAATAAAACAGATATATATTTGGAATCAGGTGACATTAGCACATCTCTAATGTCAGCCTGATTCATACTGAAAAAACTGGTGACAGAAACCCTTTAACAAATATAATTTGGCATCAAAAGATTAAAGGGCTTTCCTCACGGGTTGCTATGTGGTTACCAAACCGGTGATCCGACCACTGGAACCCTCCGTGTGGATGAGAACGCAGGGGCCACGCCCAGTTTCACAAGGAGACATTGTTTCATATACAATCATGCTGGCATCTGAATTCAAGAAGAAACATGGCATGGCGCCCCCTATATGCCTCCTAATGGTGCCCACTGCCAACCTGGCTGTGCTCGCTATGTAAGGGGATAATCTGAGCTCCAAATTACCAGTAGGTTTGTGTCTCTCCTAGCCTGGACAGGGCTACTGCAGAGTCCCACATAACTGAGAGGGTATACATCTTAGGGTGTGCTCACACATTTCAGATTTAAACCGTGGTGTGAACACACCCTTAGATAGCTGTCGGCCAAAAGGCTTGATCTCCCCAACTGCCCTGTATATGTGGTCAGGCCAGGGGTGCACCACCAATGAGGCCAGGCTGCAGCACCAGGTAGGGGCAAGAGGGGGGCAGCAGAAGGGCCAAGGGCAATGAGCGCTTTCATTGTGCCAAAGGGGTTAGGTTCAGAAATTGGCATTGAGAGGAAGGGGGCACCGTTTCAGTTTTGGCCTCAGACAGCAGAAATTTACCGTAGTTTGTTTATTTACCGTATTGTTCGCCCTATAAGACACACTTTTTTTTTCGCCCAAAAGTAGGGGGAAAAATGCGGTGCGTCTTATAGGGCGAATACAAGTGAGCGCTTCAATAAGGAAGCGCTCACTTGTACGCAGGGACCCCCATCAGACCTCAGATCAGCCCACCCAGCCACTTATAATAATCTAACTTACCTGTCCTGCGCCTGTCAGCGTCAGGTCATAGTGTGCACCGGCAGAGAAGAGAGCGGAGCGCGGGACCGGAGGGCAGCGGCAGCGCAGGACAGGTAAGTAAGGTTTTTATAAGTGGGCTGAGGTGGGGCTGATCTGAGGTCTGATGGGGGCACAAGACGCTGCTCTGAGGTCTGATGGAGGCACAAGACGATTATCTGAGGTCTGATGGGGGCACAAGATGCTGATCTGAGGTCTGATGGAGGCACATACTGCTGATCTGAGGGTCTGATGGGGGCACAAGACGCTTATCTGAGGTCTGATGGGGGCACAAGACGCTGCTCTGAGGTCTGAATGGGGGCACATTCTGCTGATCTGAGGTCTGATGGAGGCACAAGATGCTGATCTGAGGTCTGATGGGAGCACATTCAGCTGATCTGAGGTCTGATTTGGCACATTCAGCTGATCTGAGGTCTGATGGGAGGCACATTCAGCTGATCTGAGGTCTGATTTGGCACATTCAGCTGATTCTGAGGTCTGATGGGAGCACATTCTGCTGATCTGAGGTCTGATGGGGGCACATTCTGCTGATCTGAGGTCTGATGGGAGCACATTCAGCTGATCTGAGGTCTGATTTGGCACATTCAGCTGATCTGAGGTCTGATGGGAGCACATTCTGCTGATCTGAGGTCTGATGGAGGCACAGATGCTGATCTGAGGTCTGATGGGAGCACAATACGCTGATCTGAGGTCTGATGGGGGCACATTTCAGCTGATCTGAGGTCTGATTTGGCACATGCAGCTGAATCTGAGGTCTGATGGGAGCACATTCAGCTTGATCTGAGGTCTGATGGGAGCACATTCTGCTGATCTGAGGTCTGATGGGGCACATTCTGCTGATTCTGAGGTCTGATGGGGTCAAATACTGTTGATCTGAGGTCTGATGGGGGCACATTCTGCTGATCTGAGGTCTGATGGGGGCACAGTGGGCTGATCTGAGGTCTGGTGGGCGCACAGTGAGATGGTATGAGGGCACAGTGGGCTGATATGGAGCCCATAGTGGGCTGATCTGAGGTCTGTTGGGGGGTCTGAACATAGAGGGCTGATGGGATTTCCTGACCATGGAGGGCTATATGGGGGTCTGATGTGATGTCCTGAAATTTATGGGCAGTCTGATAAGAGGATCTGCTGAAAAATATTTTTTTCTTATTTTCCTACACTAAAACCTAGGTGCGTCTTATAGGGCGAAAAATACAGTATGTAAATAAATTGTATTTGTTTCTCTATCTTTTTTTGTTTGTTTTTTTCCCATCCTTTTAACGTATACGTTAAACGGACACTTCAGACTGATGCCATACAGTAGCACCCGCTCACCATAGAGCTCCATTGTAAAAAAAAAAACGTATACTTTTTTTTTTTACCAGAATGTACAGGATACAAAACCCTGGTGTGGTGCATTTTTTTTATCCTTCTTTTTGTAATGTATATGTCAAACGGAGGCATAAAACGTGATGTGAACCCAACCTTCCAAAAAGGAAAAAAGACATATAATCATATTATAGTTTTCTTTATTAAAGACTCCATCTCTTCTTATCCATAAATCTGTAGATCAAAAATAATTGGGGGGAAAAAATCCTTCCCCATACCTCGGCCCAGGGGAGAGACAGATGGAAAAAAAAACGAAAGGAGAAAAAAGAGGGAGAGAAAAAGAACATAATAAACAGGAAAAAGAAAAGAAAAAATAAGATGAGCTTTTAAGATTAATATCTTTCTGTATTCAAGTTTCCTTCCGTTCGTAGCAAGAAGAATTAATACTTCTGCCCAAAGGTTGCTACTGGTCTCAATTACCTACACAGTATATGTTTGATTTTTAAAGGAGGGTTCCACCTAAAACAGTCCTCATGTCATGAAAAACAGCATGGAACGGATTCTGCCTCAGCAGTCCCCACATATTGTCTATATGATGTCAGAACATAATTTGAGGCGGACTTCCCCTTTAAATTTCCAGACAGTAGATTCTGCTATCAGCGCTAAAATGGAATGAAATACGGGTATCGTGGGTATGACTGGGTGCAGAGGGATGAGCGAGGTGACGGGTTGCACCTAGCAGAGCAACAGGAGCGGGTCCTGGGGGTTCGGGTGATCGCGTATGAATTGTTCGGGGGGGAGGAGCAAGACGCTGCCAGACACTTTTACAAGAGGATCATGTGGTGAAATTTAAAGCCCATGGTCCTTATTACCTCCAAGTCCAATGAGATGGAAGCTCGCCCTACACAAAAGACTGAGAGCCATGACGGTTGGGCTTTATGGAGGTCTCTATCTACCATACGGTTTTACTATTCAGTTCATTGTATAGTGCTGTATGCAGGAAGCTCCCCCTAGTGGTGCTTGCAGGTGGCCATCTAATGGATAGTGGATCTAGTGGATAATCTAAAGAAGTGTCTATGTAAGCTCTATAACAAAACAAGAAGCTCTGAACAGTATAAAGGAGATATATATATATATATATATATATTAGCAGAAGGACCCGGTTTCGCCCCCGGGTATATTTCATCTATTTCATTTAATGTTTGAGTGTTAAAAGATATCAAGAGTGACTTCTACAGAACCCCAATTCCTTAACAGTGACCTCCACAGCCCCCCACCCCTTAACACTGACCCCTCCCAACAGTGCTCTGTCTTCTTAAAATGGAACCTCCACAGCAGCCCACCCCCTTAACTGTGACCTTCACAGCAGCCTGCCCCTTTAACAGTGAGTTCCACAGCACCTCACCCCCTTGACAGTGACCTCCACAGGGGCCCATCCCCTTAACAGTGACCTCTACAGCACCCACCCCTTAACACTGACCATAGGTTACAGTCCCTTTAACTGACCTCCACCATTCCTCGCCCCCTTGACAGAAACCTCCACAGTATATATATTTTTATATATAACTTTATATTATATAATTTGTATATATGTATATATATATTAATATACACACATTGTTAATAAGGCTGCTGGATGGATTGATGGTTATTTGGCCCATATATTTAATTTTGTTAAACTTCCCTCCTCCAGAGCAGCGATCCGTGTACTTGTCATGTTCCCAGCTATGTGCTGGCATTGTGCTGTACAATACACGCCTGGCATCAGGGAATACCTGCACTTGATGCTAATGTTAATATCCTGTCCTCAATGTATTTACCATGCTGCTCCGCTCCTTGTGGTGTAATAAAATGGTTTGTCCTGGACGCCGGGGCTGGATATTTCTGCCAACGTGATATATTAATTTCAGCATGGAACGGACACAGGAAAACTCACTGACTGGTGGAAAGACAGCAGCCGAGCTAAAGATCACTGTGTGTGTGCACAGCCTGGATTTCAGAACTGGCTCACAGGATTCGGCTGCATCAGTTTTGCACACTTTTTCCTATCTGTAGTATATACATGTATACTGCATATTAGAAACGAGTACATGTCTACCCCCCCCCAGTCTATAAAAAACCTTAAGAGGACCCGTCCCCTCTCCTGACTTGTCTACTTGCATTCCCCATGTAATAACAATTCTATCATATGCCATTCCTCTGTTATTCCTGCTAGAAGTTATGAAAGAAGTAATAGCAGTTTGCAGTGAAGGTCCAGCTGGGTGTCACCAGTTGGGGATGTGTCCCTGCACAGTTTGATATTCAATCAGTCAGATTGTGCTGGGACACAATTGGTAACACCCACCCGGACCTTAATTACATACTGCTAGCAGTTCATTCGTAATTTCTAGCAGGAATAATAAAGGAATGGTACAACATAGAGCCATAAGAATAGCTGCTCCAGAATTATTATTACTAAAACAGACATGTCAGGAAAGGAGACAGGTCCTCTTTAAAGTGGTCCTGTCACCTGTTTATATCAGTAAATTTTGCCAGAAAATAACAATTTTGGAGCAACTTGTTTTAGATATCTATATTTGTCCTTTCCTCTGTTATTCATACAAGAAATGTATGAATAAATTGACAATAGGGTCTTAATATTTGGGGGTTCCCTACACAGCCTGACAATGTCCAATCAGTGCTGGCAGAGTGAGACTGTGTAGAAACAATTTATAGGAGGAATAACAGAGGAATAGAACAATGTACACGTCTAAGAAAAGATGCCATAGAATTGATATTTTTTGTAAAATAGACATGTCATTAGAGGAGACAGGTCCTCTAAAGTATATATAAATCTGTGAGCCTCCCGCTGTTGCAAAACTACAACTCCCAGCATGCCCTAATAGCTGTAGGCTGTCCAGGCATGCTGGGAATAGTAGTTTGGCAACAGCTGGAGGGCTACAGGTTGGACATCCCTGTTCTAGTACTGGTAGTACCAGGTTTATTACTTGTTTTCATATTTAGTTATAGCACTTTTTTAGCTATGGCATTATGTTCATGAAGCAGGAGGCTCAGGATGATCAATATTGATCATTCGCAAAATACAACGTAACTGCACTACTGAAATCCAAGGCTAGGTTTCCACATTCCGTTTTTCAAGCGAGAAGAAAGGGGAGGACTGGGCCCCTTTCTGAATCCACTCCTGGTTTTTACTTCAAAAACTGCATCCATAACCTGAACGTGTGAACTGAGACTAAGGACAGCATCTGTATGGAATGGGGGTGTCAGCCCGGGATTTCTGCCGCGTATTCCACTTCTAACACACATTGGATTTCTTCCACCGTGTAGACTTTGCCCTCGGAGGAGTGAGCGTTTGGGGATCTGGGAAGAAATTTTGTAAATCATTACTCACCTCCTGATGGCCGGCAGAAATGTAGCAGTGCAAGGGCTACACATCACCCCCGATAATGACCTGTTAATGTGAAACTACTGCTCGGATGCCATGTCATTTCCTGAGACAAAATGTTTCAGAGTGAAAACAACACCCGCCGAGGGCGAACAAGAGGATGTGAAAGCATAGCAAACGTTTGTTATGGATCACATTACGTTGTTTTTTTTTTTTGTGTGTCAATTTAAAGGGGTTTTGAGGGTCCTGGATACTGATCCATATCTAATCGGTGGGGGTCCGAGTCCTGGTACGCCCGCCAATTAGCTGGTTGAGAAGGCCATGGTGCTCTGGTGAGTCCTGAAGCCTCCTCACTGGTTACCAAGCACAGCGCCGTTCACTGTATAGTGGCTGTTCTCGGTATTGCAGCTCAGGACCATTCACTTGAATAGGACTAGACCATGTGAGCGATGAATGTGATGTCACTGGCCTTGGCCTCTTCGAACAACTGAACGGCAGGGGTACCAGAAGAAACTCCACCAATGACATATCGATGAGCTATCATGAGGAGCAGGGGCAGACTGGGAACTTAGGATGGCCATGGAAAAAAAAATAAAAATAAAAGTGGACCCATGTTGTAGGCAGGGTCAATATAAGTAGATAGGGGCAGAATAAGTAGTTATGGAAAACAGTGGCAGGCGGAGCCTGCAATACCACAGTGCAGCACAAAATACCGCCTCTGCAGAACCAAATACCACAGTGCAGCACAAAATACCGCCCCTGCAGAACCAAATACCACAGCACAGCACAATATACTACCCCAGCAGAACCAACTACCGCAGAGCAGCACAATATACTGCCCCAGCAGAACCAAATACACAGCAGCACATATACTGCCCGCAGCAGTGCAGCACAATATACTGCTCAGCAGAACCAAATACCACAGTGCAGCACAAGAATACCGCCCCAGCAGAACCAAATACCACAGTGCAGTACAATATACCAGAACAAATACTGCCCAGCAGAACCAAATACCACAGTGCAGCACAAATACCGCCCCAGCAGAACCAATACCACAGTGCAGCTACAATATACTGCCCCAGCAGAACAAAATACCACAGTGCAGTACAAATATACTGCCTCAGTAGAATCAAATACCACAGTGCAGTACAATATACCGCCCCAGTAGAACCAAATACCACAGTGCAGACAATATACTGCCCCAGCAGAACAAATACCACAGTGCAGCACAATATACTCCCCAGCAGAACCAAAATACACAGTGCAGCAGCAACAATATACTGCCCCAGCAGAACCAAATACCACAGTGCAGCTCAGAATACCACCCCAGCAGAACAAAATACCACAGTGCAGTACAATATACTGCCCCAGCAGAACCAAATACCACAGTGCAGCACAATATACTGCCCCAGCAGAACCAAATACCACAGTGCAGCACAATATACCACCCCAGCAGAACCAAATACCACAGTGCAGCACAATATACTGCCCCAGCAGAACCAAATACCACAGTGCAGCACAATATACTGCCCCAGCAGAACCAAATACCACAGTGCAGCACAATATACTGCCCCAGCAGAACCAAATACCACAGTGCAGCACAATATACCGCTCCATAAGATACAAATACCACAGTGCAGCACAGAATACCACTCCAGCAGAACCAAATACCGCAGAGCAGCTCAATATACCACCCCAACAGAAGCATATACCACACTGCAGCACAATATACTGAGCGCTGAGGGTCCCAATTACCTGGTAAGTAGATGGCGATACATCAGTCTCTATGAAACTACAGTGCCATATACATAAGAATAGTGTTGGCGGAGCCCGCTTATTTCGGCAGGACCAGCCTATCAGCTAATGCAGGGATCAGTAACCTTCAGCACTCCAGTTGCTGTGAAGCTACAACTCTCAGCGTGCAAACATACTCAGCTGTTCTTCTAACTCCCTTAGAAGTGAATGAGAGTTGTAGTTTCAGAACCCCTGGAGTGCCAGAAGTTGCTGATCCCTGAGCTCATGTGTAGCAGATGTCAAGAGAGCAAGAAGGATGGGACTGCTGGACTTCAACATGCCCAAGCCTTTTACTGAAGAAGTGGCTTATTCTCCTCTTCCCACTGAGAGAACCGAGCATGCATGTGTATGGGGAAGTTGGGAGAGATAGCTGACAGCACTTTTTGTATGGCCAGCCTCAGTGTGCATTCACATGCCCGTGTCCATTTTGTGGAGCGCAAACCACGGACAAGGCCATATGATTGCATCCTTACAGAAAATGAAGCTCCGCTGATACTAGGGCGGGAGTCCCAGTTGCTGTATTTCCTCCAGTCGCACCTTTATGATGTCTGATTGGCACGTCATAAAATTTCACAGCCTTTATCCAGCCATAAAAATTCCTAAGTAAATCTAACACATCGGAAAACAAAAAGTTTGTTTTTGTTTTTGCATTTATTTTTTTTTTTGCATTTACCACACGAGATGCAATATTTTCTCATCAACCCATTAAAACAACGTAGGCAAAAATATTATCAGCAGATGATTAATCCGGAGAGATTTATTATTTAAAGGCTCGTGGATCAGGGAGCGGCTGCTGACAGGGACGCTGCTCTCACTTATCATCGCTGATTTCTGGAAAGCTCAGGGCTTTTATACAAACCGCGGCTGATAGAACGAGATAACAATAGCGCAGGAGCCGCTCCTGGCCGCTTTCCCTCTGGCCTTTTTGCCTCTTCCCTGTTTATGAACCACTTCCAAACTAGGCACATTCCAGCCCTTGCCACCCTGGACCAGGGCACTGTGAATTATGTGGCGTTGGGGGGGGAAGGGGGGGGGTTAAATCAAAGAAAAATCTTCATCTGTTGGGACCGATGCTGTGTTATCATGTCAAAGACATATACTGACTTGGGATGAAATATACTTCCGTAAAAATTGCCGATCGTAGACATTATCTCCATGTGTCTGCTGTTTAAAATGTTAGAAACCCAGCGGCTGCGCGATTTTTAAACCCAGAACTTCCGGCGAAGAGGTTTAAGGGTTTGGCTCATGTCAAAGAGACAAACCCTGGCAGATACTGACTTGGGGCGAAATATACTTCTGTAAAAATCGCCGATCGTAGACATTTTCTTTGCATGTCTGTTGTTTAGAACATTAGAAACCCAGCGGATATGACGACCGCTGAATGATTTTTAAACCCAGGACTTAAAGGGTTTGGCTCACAAACCATATTGTTTTATCGTGTCAAAGAAGCAAACCCTGGCAGATACTAACTTCGAACGAAATATACTTCTGTAAAAATCGCCGATCGTAGACATTAGCTCCATGGGTCTGCTGTTTAAAATATTAGAAGCCCAGCAGTTATGGCTAGCGTGACACGATTTTTGAACCCAGAACTTCCGCCAAAGAGGTTTAAGGGTTTGGCTTACAAACTAAATTGTGTTATCATGTCAAAGAAGCAGACCCTGGCAGATACCTGACTTCTGTAAAACTTGCCGATCGTAGACATTAGTTCTGTATGTCTGCTGTTTAAAACAGTGGCGCCCACTGTGCAATTTTTAAACCCAGGACTTCCCCAGAATGGGCAAATTGTGTTACCATATCAAAGAAGCAAACCCTCGCAGATACTGACTAGGGATGAAATATACTTCTGTAAAAGTCGCCGATCGTAGACATTAGCTCCGTGTGTCTGCTGTTTAAAACATGAGAAACCCCACGATTTTTAAACCCAGAACTTCTGCTGAAGTGGTTAAAGGGTTTGGCTCACGAAACAAATTGGTCATCAATCCACAAGATAGGTGAAAAATGTATAATCACTGGGGGGTCCACCTGCTAGGACCCCCACTGAGCATGAGCACAGGGGGTCCCGAGTCCCCCATGTGAGTAAAGTGATAGTATGAATGCATGTCCACCGCTCCATTCACTGTCTATGGGACTGCTGAGTAAGCTATGATATCATTCCAGGAACCCTTGTAACAAATGGGGATTGCCCAAAGGGGAGAACCCCTTTAAATCCAAGAAGATTAAAGCCTGAAGAAGACTGACATATGACTGAAAGCACTGCCATGTCTGCAGTTTAGCGCTAGCAGGATGCACTACATGTGCAAGCATGCATCTTGGAAATGAATTGATAGAAGCCCATGATAACTCTCCTTGCTGTCACCAGTAGAAAAAGAAAATCAGAAGTAACCCACAACCTGCTTACTGACAGTTTCCACTTGGATACCAAACCAATCGTATACTTTACAGCTCTGTAGAGCAATCTACACATACACCCGTCTCCTCCTTGTACGAATGTTTACAGCTATCCCTTTCATACCAAAATCTAGTTTTCTTTCTTTTTTTAAAAAATATTCGGTTCCAGAACGGTGTGGCTTGCACAGTCTTTTTCCTGGCAATACTGCCGAAAAAACAAAACTTCAACAACACCGCCTCAGTCATAGGTTACAGGAAAAAAAGATCTCACTTCAAGAAGCAGGAACATAGCTCCGGGCAAACAGCCCCCCGACTACCCACGTCCCCACCCCTAAATCTTATAGGTACCAGACAATGGCTCCGTGCCATTCAGGAGAATGGAGGTGAGAAGCCAGGGCGCAATTAACCTTCAGGTATCAAGGAAAACCCATCCGTTTTTACCATTTTTTATCTTTGTTACTTTGTTACTAGACCTGACAATCATCATGTGTGAAATTCCTGCATGCATTGCTTCTTATAGATTTCATGCTGCACTGTAAAGCATCACGGTCTTTTCCAGACTCTTAAAGGGGTTATCAGAAATTTTGATATCCTCATCAATATCTGATCGGTTGGGGTACCCCCACCAATCAGCGGTGCTCCAGTGACGTCACGTTCATCAGTCACATGGTCAGACGGAGCTGCAATACCAAGCACAGCCACTATGCAATAGATGGCGCTGTTTTTGGTTAGCTGCGAGCAGCTGATCGGTGAGGGTGTCAGGAGTCAGACCCCTGTTGATTTGATATCGATGACTAAGGGTGCATTCACACGACTGTATGTATTTTGTGGTCCGTAAAAAATATGGATGACATCTGTGTCGCATCCGTTTTTTTTGCGGATTCATTGTAACAAAGCCTATTCTTGTCCACAAAACAGACAAGTATCTTTTCTGCAGGACATACAGATGCAGACAGAACACGGTGTGCTGCCCGCATTTTTTGCGGACCCATTGATTTGAATGGGTCCGCGTCCTATCCGCAAAAGAAAACGGACCACACATACGGTCGTGTGAGTGGGGTCTTAGGGTGTGATGTCTAAACTCCGGCACTCCAGCTGTGGTGAAACTACAACTCCCAAGATGTACACTTGATTGGCTGTTCTCAGTATAGAAATGAATGGAGCATGCTGGGAGTCGTAGTCTTTCCACAGCTGGAGGTTAGCCATCACATGGCGACATTCTCATGAGTCACCCAGGTTATTTTGGTTTTGAATCTCACACCCCTACCTTATTAGGAGCTGTAATATTGGTTGTCATCCAGCTTTCCCTGAAGCAGGTTTACTGTAAGGGCTCATGCACACAACCGTATGTATTTTGCAGTCCGCAAAAAAACACGGATAATGTCCGTGCGCATTCCGTATTTTGCGGACTGGAACAGCCGGCCCCTAATAGAACAGTCCTATCCTTGTCCGTAATGCAGACAATAATAGGACGAGTATTTTGCAGAACGGAAATACGGAAATGGAACACACGGAGTAACTTCCGTTTTTTTTTGCAGACCCATTGAAATGAATGGTTCCGTATATGGTCCGCAAAAAAAACGGAACCGACATGGAGAAAGAAAATAAGGGCTTGTTCACACGACCGTATGTCTTTTGCAGTCCGCAAAAACGGATCCGCAAAGAACACGAATGACATCCGTGTGCATTCTGTATTTTGCGGAACTGGAACAGCTGGCTCCTAATAGAACAGTATTATCCTTGTCCATGATGCGGACAATAATAGGACAAGACTCATAATCTTGCGGAACGGAAAAACGGACATACGGAAACGGAATGCACACGGAGTCCGTTTTTTTGCGGACCCATTGAAATGAATGGTTCCACATACGGTCCTCAAAAAAACGGACCGGATACGGAAAGAAAAATACGGCCGTGTGAACGAGCCCTTAGTTTGTGTGCATGAGCCCTAAGTCATTATTCTCTAATGCACTGATTTTCAACCAGTGTGCCTCCAGCTGTTGCAAAACTACAACTCCCACCATGCCCTTCTGTAGGCTGATAGCTGTAGGCTGCCTGGGCATGATGGGAGTTGTAGTTTTGCAACAGCTGGAGGCACACTGGTTGAAAATCACTGCTCTAATGGATGGAGCTTGAACTCTTAAGGCCTCATGCACACGAACGTGTGCCGGCCGTGCCTGTGCTGCGGGCCGCAAACTGCGGTCCGCAATGCACGGGCACTGACCGT
The DNA here is from genome assembly GCA_900303285.1 of Rhinella marina. Lineage (NCBI taxonomy): Eukaryota > Metazoa > Chordata > Amphibia > Anura > Bufonidae > Rhinella > Rhinella marina. Next base: position 21,872 of record ONZH01021274.1, on the reverse strand, counting down.
GAGGCCACCGCATGTGGATCGCGGACCCATTCACTTGAATGGGGTCCGCGATCCGCATCCAAGGGTCCGCAGCGCAAAAAAGTAGTGCTTGCACCGTAGTGCTTCCGTGGTGTTCCGATCCGTGCCTCCGCTCCGCATCTCCCGGATCGCGGACCCATTGAAGTGAATGGGTCTGTGATCCGTGATGCGGCCTGCACACGGCCGGTGCCCGTTTATTGCGGACCCGCCGTATGCGGCCTGCAGCACGGGCACGGCCGGCACACGTTCGTGTGCATGAGGCCTAAGGATGCTTTTATACGTTTTTTTTTACAGGTTTTTTGAGAAAAATTAGATCACTTCCCAAAATGTATGTCAACTTTTTTTTTTTACGGATTCTGATTATTCTTTGCTATCTTCGCTTTCCAATCCAGGAAGGTAAACTATAGAGAAAAATCTGCACTTTCGCCGTGCGTCTTTTCTATAGAAGCCTAAGTGTCCATTAAATGCACGTTTCGGAGAGAAAATGGAGACGTTTAAAGGAAAATTAAAAACGTGGCGTTAAAGAGGCCTGACGGCTCCACCACAGGGACCATTTCATCTATCAATCAATATGCGGGAGGAGGACAAAATGCTGGGAAATAATCGATGTAGACACGCTGCCCCCTTGTCTAATTTAACCCTATAATTCCAGCACTGCAAGGAAGGCGTTCCGATACTTCTCAGACTCTTGTCTCTAGTGCTGGGTCTGCTTGTTATTCACCCGTGGTCACGGTGGTTTTCTTTCCTGTTCAGCATCAGGTTTAGGGCTCATGCACACGACCACATGTATTTTGCGGTCCGCGTTCTATTTTTTTTTTGCAGAGCGGATATGCAGACATACGGACACGGAATGCACACGGAGTCATTTCCGTTTTTTTTCAAGCCCCATTGAAATGAATGATTCCATATATGGATGTATAAAAAAACAGTACAGAAACAGAAGTAAAATTAGAAAAAATAAAAGTTGTCTTATTACAAAGGCGTATCCCCTATGCACAGAATACAGAATAAGTGCCTGATTGGTGGGGGTCCGACCACTGATGAAATCGGGGGGTCCTGTGTTCCCGTCTTTGAATGGTGTGACAATCATACAAGCCCGCTGATGCTCCATGAAACTCCATGGAACTGCCACATTTTATGCCCAGAACGACAGCATGAGAGGTATGGTTGGCTGGGACAGGGTTAACCAACCTGCTCCTCCCCTTTTAATAGGAGTGGTCTGGTCCTACTTCCTGCTAGTAGGTGGAGTTCTAGATCTTCAGTAAAATGACTACTCCAGAACCAAGACTAATTTCATCTTAGAAGCTACAGTGTATTTAGTCAGAAGAGTGACCAGCAGCCACAGCTTAATAGACCCTGCTGCAGGTGAGGGGCTACGGCTTAGACACCCATCACCTAGACAACATCCAGGCCAGACTTACTCCAAGCCAGTATTACACAGTGGTCACCTATATCCACACGTGCCAGCATACTGCCATTAGCCACAATTACAAGAGAGAGACATCGGCCAGACGGCACATCTGAAGTGCCATTAAACTGCCACTTATCCAATCACCTTACCCCATCATCTGGTGACAGAAATTGCACTTTGTAGTAGCATCACGAGAGACTTTTATTCTTTTACTTCTGACCTGAGTTTATTACCTTTCCCCTGCACTGATCCCCAGGGAGCAACGGCCTGAGGGAGTACACCATGACACAATATCTCATCAGGGCCACTACAACTCCCATCCTCTGCACTGGCTCATCAGGGGCTTGCTACAACAGCAGCACAGATCAGTATGATGCAGTGAGTTCCGTTCAGATAAGCCGTGGTCAGTCTTGAAAGTGCAGCAATCACACGGACCACGGTCTTCCGTAATTCATGGACGTTGATCAGCTGAAAATGAATTTCTATTTGTCTTTCGTGAAAAACGGACGCACCACGGATACATTCTGTGTTGTGTCCGTTATTTTCACTGACCCATAGACTTCAATGGTCCGCATCATGGATCAAACTAGTGCGTGTCTCCGTGATTTTTTTTTAATGACCCACATTCAGTAAAAAAATACTGAAAAGTGAACAGACACATTTAAAGCAATAGGTACGTGTGCTGTCTGTAAATAACGGAAGTGTGGACAAGGCCCTAGACTGCCATAAACTTATATAGGGGTCAGTGGGTGGAATACAGGCTGTAAAAACGTGGTCGAAGACTGGGCAGAGAGAACAATTTGGAAATTCCTCTGGTGCCATAAAAGTTATAGCAGTAGATATCGTGATAATGCTTTGCTTCGGGCCAGGTACGTGTAGACGGTATGTAGTATTACCGTACACCCTGTACTATTAGCAATGCGCACATAACATATTAATGTAACTGCACCGAGGTTAACGACGCGTGACCCAGATCTGGCTGCCGGATAAGTCACAAAATCATTACAGACTGAAAAGGGCAACAAAGCTGTGAAGGTCGGCACCAATCAATGGTGAAAAAACCCTCCACACAGTAAGCGGGGGCTTCCCGCCATATAAGCAGAGACCTCCTATAGTACAAAGCAGAAGAGGGCTCTGGAGCAGTAATAGGTCACCTGTAGACATATGTGGGGACTAGCGTTGAGCGAATCAACTGCGATCCGAATTTCAGGGAAAATTCCATTCGTGATTCGTGGTAGTGAATCGATTTTCTCTGAATAGCGGTAAAAAAAATTAAATAAAAAATCACACATACCTCCTCCATTTGAGCGCGTAGAGCAGGCCACAGCCATCTTGCACGAAATCCCATACGTAATGACGTGCAAGGTTTCGCGCTAGATCTTCAATCAAGATGGCGACGAACGGCTTTTCGCGATCAAATGGATACGGGTACGTATGATTTTTTTTACTTTTTTAGAAAACTTACACTGTCAGCTATGATGGGACAATCGGCGCTATTTACGTGACGTGAAGTAATTTGGCTCAAAGCAAATTTTTTGCAAAATTCGGTGAAGCACCCAAATCAAATTTTTCAATACTTTGCTCATCTCTAATGGGGACGTTACTGTACCTCTGTGTGCGTCCGATCTGTACAAATCTGAGTGTTTACCCTAGAAGCATTGCTAGCAAAGAGTATATACTCATATACAGCTCCCTTAGGAGCACTGTATGGCGGCACATGGAATCCAATACAGTTCCATAATACAGAGCTGCCACACAAACCGCCATACGACCTACGTGCCATGTGCATGAGTCACAAATTCATTCGTAAAGCTCACGTGGTGAAGTCATTTTTTTTTTTTGTTAACTGACAGATAAATCAATAGTAAAATATATAATTCATGTACATATCAGGAGGATATTAAAAGGGTTGTCCCATATACAGCGTTCATGGCGTCCATAGGACATCTGAAAGCAACGTATTTACTCGGTGTGCCTGATCATTGGAAAACTACAGCTTTAGGCTTCATTCACACGACTGTATTTGTGCAGATCCTGAAAAACGGTCAGTTTTTTGCGGATCCGTTGTTCCGCAAAAAACTCAGTTTTCCCAGGACATCCGTTCCGTTTTTCCGTAAAAAACGGAAAGGATGTATCCATATGTCATCCGTTTTTTGCGGATCCGCAAAAAACAGAAGGATGAATAACATCTGTACCTTTTCTTTTTTTTTCTCCCCTCCTGGAACGGAATCCGCAAATACGGATGACATGCGGATGCCTTTCCGCATGTCTTCCACATTTTTTGCGGATCCTTAGACTTTCATTGTGCTACGAACCGCAATTCAGGAGAAAAGTAGGACAGGAGGATTTCTTTATGCGGACAGTCAGAACAGACACGGATGCGGACACCACACGGTGAACTGTACTGTCCGCATTTTTTCGGGACCCATTGAAATGAATGGATCCGCATCCTATCAGCATAATTGCGGAAACGTATGTGGAAAGGATGTGGACACATTATACGGACGTGTGAATGAGGCCTTACAGACCCTGCTGCAGGTGATGGACTACGGCTCAGACAACCATCACCTAGACCTCTTCCAGGCCAGTCAAACACTAAGCCTATATCACATGATGCTGTACGTGCCATTTAATTGCCACCTCTTCTAGATCTTCTTCAGGCTGGCAGCTCAGGGATGTGTCCTCTCAATGAGTGTCTCTCCCTATAACAGTTCAAGTAGTATACCCTTTCTGTGTGCTGTCCACATTCGTATGTCCGTTCTGTAGTCCCGCAAAAAAGATAGAACATGTCCCATTCTTGTCCGTTTTGCTACAATGCTTTTGTTACAATGGAACCGCAAAAAAAACCGGATGCAACACGGACATGTTATGTGAATGCGTCTTAAAGGAATCCTCCTGTGTATGCCCCTTTGTATCTGTTTTTGTGTGACGCCTTGAACGTCTCGTACATTTCTTCACCTGTTACTTCTCAGCTTTACAACACTGAAGTATGCGAAGCAACAACGCAAAGTGACAGTCCGACACTGGAAGCTGGCCCGTGTTACTGACTTGGCAGATGTCCCTGCAGAGACTTAATTCACGGTACTAAACGCCAAGAAAGCGTCTCAGCTTCATGTTTTAAAGAGGAACTCCGAGAGAACAGAAATAGGGCTGTAATGCACGCAGACTGGAGGTTCTGAATGTATACATACTACACAAAGGAGGGGCGTGCAACTGTTTACACATGCTACGACCATGGATGAGTGGTATTTCCATAGTATGGTCACAGCCTGGAACCAAGACGAGGAAGAACCTCTCCCTCCTGCACGGACTAAATAGTAACAGACGTAGCACCATGTATGTTGGATTTCAGTTCTTCACCATTTTTTAAGATCTCTGCTGGCTGTCAGTGAACGTACAGTCATGGCCAAAAGTTTTGAGAATGACACAAATCTTCTATTTTCACATGATCTGCTGCCCTCTGGTTTTTATGTGTGTTTGTCAGATGTTTTTATCACATACAGAAATATAATTGCAATCATATTATGAGTAACAAAAGCTTATATTGACAGTTAGAATGAGTTAATGCAGCAAGTCAATATTTGCAGTGTTGACCCTTCTTCTTCAGGACCTCTGCAATTCTCCCTGGCATGCTCTCAATCAACTTCTGGACCAAATCCTGACTGATAGCAGTCCATATTTGCACAATCAATGCTTGCATTTTGTCAGAATTTGTAGGTTTTTGTTTGTCCACCCGTCTCTTGATGATTGACCACAAGTTCTCAATGGGATTAAGATCTGGGGAGTTTCCAGGCCATGGACCCAAAATCTCTATGTTTTGTTCCCTGAGCCATTTAGTTATCACCTTTGCTTTATGGCAAGGTGCTCCATCATGCTGGAAAAGGCATTGTTGATCGCCAAACTGCTCTTGGACGGTTGGGAGAAGTTGCTCTCGGAGGACATTCTGGTACCATTCTTTATTCATGGCTGTGTTTTTAGGCAAGACTGTGAGAGAGCCGATTCCCTTGGCTGAGAAGCAACCCCACACATGAATGGTTTCAGGATGCTTTACAGTTGGCATGAGACAAGACTGGTGGTAGCGCTCACCTCGTCTTCTCCGAATAAGCTGTTTTCCAGATGTCCCAAACAATCGAAAAGGGGATTCATCAGAGAAAATGACTTTCCCCCAGTCCTCAGCAGTCCTCTCCCTGTACCTTTTGCAGAATATCAGTCTGTCCCTGATGTTTTTTCTGGAGAGAAGTGTCTTCTTTGCTGCCCTCCTTGAGACCAGGCCTTGCTCCAAGAGTCTCCGCCTCACAGTGCGTGCAGATGCACTCACACCTGCCTGCTGCCATTCCTGAGCAAGCTCTGCACTCCTGGTAGCCCGATCCCGCAGCTGAAACACTTTTAAGAGACGGTCCTGGCGCTTGCTGGTCTTTCTTGGGCGCCCTGGAGCCTTTTGGCAACAATGGAACCTCTCTCCTTGAAGTTCTTGATGATGCGATAGATTGTTGACTGAGGAGCAATCTTTCTAGCTGCGATACTCTTCCCTGTTAGGCCATTTTTGTGCAGTGCAATGATGACTGCACGTGTTTCTTTAGAGATAACCATGGTTAACAGAAGAGAAACAATGATGCCAAGCACCAGCCTCCTTTTAAAGTGTCCAGTGGTGTCATTCTTACTTAATCATGACAGATTGATCTCCAGCCCTGTCCTCATCAACACCCACACCTGTGTTAATGGAGCAATCACTGAAACGATGTTAGCTGGTCCTTTTAAGGCAGGGCTGCAATGATGTTGAAATGTGTTTTGGGGGATAAAGTTAATTTTCTAGGCAAATATTGACTTTGCAAGTAATTGCTGTTAAGCTGATCACTCTTTATAACATTCTGGAGTATATGCAAATTGCCATTATAAAAACTGAAGCAGTAGACTTTGTAAAAATTAATATTTATATCATTCCCAAAACTTTTGGCCATGACTGTAGTTTGTTACAATTGTATCCTCTGTGAGCTAAACAGTCTGGACTCCAGGCTGATACGTTTTACCTGTTCTGATACATTGTAGCAAAATACCAGAACCAAGAGCAGTCTTAGGCTGCTGTGTTTATCTCACAGAAAACCAATCTCATTGGATACCAATGGTCTACAACCTGGTAAACTACTACTCCTAACATCTCTGACAGCTGGGAGTTTCACAATAGCTGTAGATCCTCACCTACCGTAGGACTGCCGTATGCTGACGCAGGACCCATTCACTTGAATGGGGTCCGCAATCCGTATCCGATGGGCAAAAAAGTAGTGCATGCACCTTACGGATTGCTGACCCATTCAAGTGCAAAAACCAGGTGCGGGTCAAAAAGACAAAATAGGAGCAAAGGGGTTGTCCTACAATAAATGTTCTACAGTTTTCAAACCAGCCCCTGGATCTGAATACTTTTGTAATTGCACGTAATTAATAATATAGCATAGCCACTGAGTTATTCAATAAAATGTATCTGTATAGCGCCACCTGCTGTTTGTTTTTTTTTCTTATTTCTTTGTCTGGCTCACCGAGATGGCCGCACATGCTCAGTTTCGTCTTTCAACTACCCCCTGGGCTGTGATAGGGCGAGCTGAGACACGCCTCCTGAGCTGTGATAGGGCGAGCTGAGACACGCCTCCTGAGCTGTGATAGGGCGAGCTGAGACACGCCTCCTGAGCTGTGATAGGGCGAGCTGAGACACGCCTCCTGAGCTGTGATAGGGCGAGCTGAGACACGCCCCCTGAGCTGTGATAGGGAGAGCTGAGACACGCCCACTGAGCTGTGATAGGGAGAGCTGAGACACGCCTCCTGAGCTGTGATAGGGAGAGCTGAGACACGCCCCCTGAGCTGTGATAGGGAGAGCTGAGACACGCCTCCTGAGCTGTGATAGGGAGAGCTGAGACACGCCTCCTGAGCTGTGATAGGGAGAACTGAGACACGCCTCCTGAGATGTGATAGGGAGAGCTGAGACACGCCTCCTGAGATGTGATAGGGAGAGCTGAGACACGCCTCCTTAGCTGTGATAGGGAGAGCATGGACACGCCCCCCTGAGCTGTAGCAGAAAAGACACTCCCCTTAAGCTGCCAGCTTGATATAAATCTAGCAGAGCAATGAATGGGGAGATCTCTGGATCCATGTAAGGTACAGGGCTGGTTCTAGCTTTGTTAGAAAGAGGTTGTCACGTACATTTTTTACACTAGTCATGGGATCACCCCTTTAAGCTTTAAATAATGGCTTTATCTTGAAAGGCTATTCCTTAATGTAGTAGTAAAAGGGGTTGCCTAACTCTGACAACCCTTTTTCCTTTTCTATTCTTTTCTGACAACCATTTTTCCTTCTCTATGAACCCGGTCGGGTCAGGCTTCTGCAGGACAAATGAATGAGCGTACAGGTATGACATGGCTGCCGATTTTGCCAGGACAGGAGCTGCTGTTATTACTGGCTCTCCGCTCTGGCTAATAGGGGGGGGGTCCTCTTAATAGCTTCCATATGCCATGAGAGGTTGTTCTTACGAGCCGACCCCTTTCTGGAGGGTCCACTTCACTTTAATGACGGCTCTGTTGCTCTAAATTAAGAAATGCCTGAACCGTATGTGAATTTGGCTCGGACACTGTCATTTTTCCAGTTCTACAAGATTTGCCAAAAATGCTGTTTATAATATTTGCCGCTTGCTATGATAACTTTTTCCTTTTACAAAATATTGTTTGCTAGCTACATATTTCGGAAACTTGAGTTGGAGATAGAAGATAATACTTTTAGTTTGACCTCTACAATGGCCCGATAAGCAGTTTTCCTGAAAAATATTTTCTGATAATGGGTCAACGATTAAGGAAAACTTTTGCTTCTGAACAGAACATCCCAGTTTATTTACTGATATTTTATGTCGATTTTATCTGTTTTATCTACTTTTAGCGCTTACTATAACTACATGTTTTATTCACCCAAACTGGAACCCGCACCTACAACGAGAACGGAGCAGGGAAATGAATGGAGGGCGCACTGCGCATGCGCAGCCGCCCTACATTTATTTCAATAGGGCCGCCGAAAATAGCCTATCCAGTGCTTGGCTATTTCCATCTGCCCCATGGAAATGAATGGGAGCGGGGGCCGCGCATGCGCAGTGTACCCTCCATTTATTTCCCTGCTCTGTTCTCGTTGTAGGTGCAGGTCCCACCTCTGGAACCCGCACCTACAAAGAGAACGATATATCCTTGCAATATGCCCTCATTGTATGTGATGGGAATACCCCTTTAAGGCCTGATGCACATCATCGGATGCAGATCTTGGACCCCATTCAAAGTGAAAGGTTCCTGTGTCCGTATATGGTGGCCCTACGGTCGGTGCCCGTGCAATTTACGGTCAGCAGCACGGGCACCGACCTATAGTGCCACCATATGCGGTAAACAGGAACCTTTCACTTTGAATGGGCTCCAAGATCTGCATCCGATGATCTGTACTGCAAAAAGTAGTGCGTGGAGTTCCGTGCTTTTGTTTCGCACCGCACCTTTCGGATTTCGGACCCATTCACATGAATGATGCGGTTCACAAATGGCCGCTGCTGTATATTGCAGACCCACTGCTTGCAGGTCACAATACAGGCACCAGAAAACAATGGCCGTGTGCATGAGACTTAAAGGGAATCTAACACCAGCGACTTCCCTATCCAACTGGTTACAAGACACATAGCTGTTTTTCATCTGATTAAAATACTGATCCGAGGCTATGTTCCCAAATTATGATATTTTTTCTATACAAGTATACAAGTTAAGCCTTAGGTGCAATGACGGCGTCACTATTGCTCTTGTTGAACCCAAGGTCCGTTCCTTTCTGTGGCCAGCCCCTTCTTAGCTGCTTTTCCACTGCCAAGACCTGTCAATCAACACAGCCAAAGAGGGACTGGCCACAGAAAGGAGAGGCGCGTGGTGCAACAAGAGCAATGGTGACGCCTTCATTGCACCAAAGGCCTAATTTGGCTCAACAAAAGAAAAACAGCGTTTTAATCAGGTGAACCACAGTTAGGCATCTATGCATACATAGAGAGGACGCTGGAGGTAAATTCCCTTTACATTCGGAGTAATGATGGCACCGACGAGCCGTGTCATTACAGCTCCTTAGTCCCATTCACTTCAATGGGAAGATGCCTAAGGAGTGTAACTGCTCCTTCCCATTAAAGTGAATGGAGATGGAGAACATCTCAGTGAGGAGAACACAGTGCTCGTACGAGCGCCGCCTTCCCTTCCGAGGTGCCGAGAGTTGGACCCCCGCCGATCTGATACTGATGGCCTATGCTGAGGATAGCTCCAAAGACAACATCCGACGCCAGCACATCCCGATGGATCCAAGAATGTACAGAATGTACATGTGCGACTTGACTATAACATCACGCTTGAAAAAGACTATGTTATAGTCAAAACATTGCACCTTCTGCGCATTTTTGGATGGATTTAAAGGGGTTTTCCGGGAGTTAACTACTGATGGACTACTCACAGGTTAACTACTAAGTTAACTACTCACAGGAGCGCCGGTACCTTCTCAAACAGCTAATTGGCGGTGTTCCCCGGTGTCGGACCCCCACCGATCAGATACTGATGACCTATCCTGAGGATAGGTCATCAGTAGTTCAATCCTGGAAAACCCCTTTAATAAAAGAAGCCATCGAGGGATAGGCTGGCATCGGATGTTTTCTTTGGAGTTTTGTGGATCCATCGATGGGACGGACTGTTGCTTCTTGATGGGTATTGTTAAGGGACGTTGGTGAAGCTGAGGATAGGTCATCAACACAGCAAACTGCCCAACCCCTTTAAGGCCATTTTTGTAGATGTTTCACGATATCTGAGTGCAGTCGCTGATATACTTAGAGAGTCATTTGTGGCAGACAGCAGATGTGCGCCACGCACCAGACCCATTAACAGACACCCGCCCAAGGTCACAGATCAAACCAGAGATCTGCCAATTGTTGGTAATGGACTGTTTCAGGCATTGTTGTCCAGAATGACAACATTCATAGATTTGCAAGACGAGACATTCAGAAAGCAGCTGGCCATACGCTGGAGATTTCACCGTTCGCTCCTGATCCTTTCGCGGTTTTTCAGCTATTTTTGTGTATTTTTTTATGCACTTATATCGCGCTTCTATATTCTGTGGCACTTTACAGACATCATCATTAAAGGGTTATTCCCATCTTAGACAATGGGGGCATATCGCTAGAATATGCCCCCATTGTCTTATAGGTGCGGATCCCACCGCTGGGACCCACACCTTATAGCGAGAACGGAGCCCCAAAAGTGAAGGAGGGCGCACTGCGCATGCGCAGCCGCCCTCCATTCATTTCTATGGGGCCGCCGAAAATAGCCTCTGCTATTTCTGTTGGCTACATAGAAATGAATGGGGGCGGTGGCCTCACATGCGCAGTGTGCTCCCATTAATTTCTATGGGAGCAGCAGGGAACTGCGCCTGGTGGTGGCTGGACCCTGGGAAACCTGGGGTCCTCCAGGCACAGCGCTCCCCGCTCCATTCTCTCCCCGCTGGGACCCGCACCTATAAGACAATAGGGGCATATCCTAGCGATTGTCTAAGATGGGAATACCCCTTTAAGCTGTCCCCAATAGGGCTCACAATCTAAGTCAGTATGGGAGGAAACCGGAGAACCTGGAGGAAGCCCACATAAACACGGGGAGAACATACAGACTCCATGCAGATGTTGTCCTTGGTCAGATTCGAACCCAGGACCCACCGTGCTGCCCATCAGCTGAATTCACATGCAGAAATCATCCCCTTTGTATGGGGATGAATGATCGCTACTACGATTGTTTATCCCCATACAGATGTATTTTGGTCGGTAGCACAGCCCTTTACATGGGAAGATGTGCTAGGTGCCACATGAAAGACACGATCGCCCGAAGAATGAGCCGTTTGTTTTGCTCCTGGGTCTGCTCCTAATTTTTGCACAGAAATATGCATATGGGGCACGGACCACAAATATGGCTGTGAACTATGAACCGCAAGGCATAGAAAATGAGTCATCTTTCGTCTTACGGTACATAGCTCATGTTGTCTCCTCTCTCTGCTTCCTGACAAATTGATGTGAAAAATAAGGATTTCTCGCTCGTAATCCGTGACAAATATAGCTTATGTAGCATTGTACGGAAGATAACCTCCGACACTTCAGGAAGCAGAAATTATAAGTGCGTGGAGTTACTGATAGCGGTGCGACAGAGCAGACTGGACCAGATGTGGATTTCTGTGCAAAACATCCCTGTAATCTTCATAATTACAGAGCCTTCAGGCTCACTACCTCCGGAGGACTGAATATATATATATATATACCAATCATTCAGAAGATTGGCTCCTGGTGGGATATATTAGGCAGAAAGTGAACAGTCAGTTCCTGAAGTCAATGTTCTAGAAGAGTAAGGCCCCTTTCAGACGAGCGAGTTCCATACAGCAGCACCCGTCCTGACCTCCCACGACAGACGGGGCTGCATAGCATTATATTGATTTATGATGCTATATAACCCTTACGGTGCTGTCAGTGTTATTCAATACATTCCAGACCTCTAAGGGTTACATAGCATCTCAAAATCAATATAATGCTATGCAACCCTGCCAGTGCTGGGAGGTCAGGACGGGAGCTGCCGCATACTCAAGCTCCGAGCCCCATGTCTGAGACTCGCTCATCTGAAAGGGGCCCTCAGATCTCAGTGGCTTTGACAAGGCCAGATTCTAACTGTTAGATGACTGGGTCAAACTCATCTTCAAAAAAGGTCTTGTGGGGTGTTCCTGGTACCTAACAAAAGTGGTCCAAGGAGGGATAAATGGTGAACCGGTGACAGGGTCATCAACACCCAAAGCCTACTGATGTGCATGGGAAGTGAAGGCTTCACCATCTGCTCCCATCTCACAGGGAAGCTACTGTAGAGCAAACTGATGAAAAGTTACTGCTCAAGATAACAGAAAGGACACCCAGGACATCGAAACTCACTGTGTACCCTCAGACTGGTCAGGGTGCCATGGTGACCCCTGCCTACCACCAAAAGCTCAAGAAAATCAGTACTGGACCATGGAGCAATGGAAGAAGGTGTCAGGATCTGATGAGTTACATTTTCTTTTGCGTCATGAGAACAGCACCTGAAAGAGCACTACAACACATTGGGTTTTTGAAACTTTTTTGACTTAATTGTGCAAAAATTATCACTTCCTGAATCCTGAATTTTTGGGTGGGTTCACACATAGGTTTTCAATCGCTTTTTGTGTACTGCATTTTCAGCAGCCTTTTGTGAACTTGGGTTTTCGTGCAGTAAAAATAACAGCTCCAGAGGTTAGCTGAAGAGACTATGGGAAAGAAGAAAAGCAGGACAAACATGTAGTTTTTTGCTACTAACATTTTTTTTTAATTAGGTGGTGTATTTTGGGGTTTTTGAAAAATGCAGCACGCTGAAGCTTTTGAAATTTTTTGTCTTGCATTTTGAGATTTCCATCTCAATAGGAAAAATGGTTCACAAAATCATTGAGAGAAAAACTCATCTAAAAAGGTCAAAGTACACCAACGCAGGCTCCTGCAATACTGACTTTAACTATTACCCTTGTGATAAATTACCCCCACAGAGAATGTGAGGGTCTGCATTGTGCCATCCATAATGTCACATAACCCCCATAAGTAATAGCCACTGTTCCCTTAAAGGGGTTGTCTCACAAAAAATATTCTACAGTTTTTAAACCAGCACTTGGATCTGAATACTTTTGTAATTGCATGTAATTAAAAATTTATCATAGGCACATTCAATAAAATGTATCTGTATAATGCCACCTCACTGAGAAGGTCACACATGCTCAGTTTCATCCTTCAACTGCCTCCTGAGCTGTGATAGGGAGAGCAGAGACACGCCTCCTGAGCTGTGATAGGGAGAGCTGAGACACGCCCCCTGAGCTGTGATAGGGAGAGCTGAGACATGCCTCCTGAGTTGTGATAGTTAGAGCTGAGACACACCTCCTGAGCTGTGATAGGGAGAGCTGAGACATGCCTCCTGAGTTGCGATAGGGAGATCTAAGACACGCCCCCTGAGCTGTGGTAGGGAGAGCTGAGACATGCCCCTTGAGCTGTGATAGGGAGAGCTGAGACATGCCTCCTGAGTTGTGATAGGGAGATCTAAGACACGCCCCCTGAGCTGTGGTAGGGAGAGCTGAAACACACCTCCTGAGCTGTGATAGGGAGAGCTGAGACATGCCCCCTGAGCTGTGGTAGGGAGAGCTGAGACACGCCCCCTGAGCTGTGATAGTAGAGCTGAGACACCCTTGAGCTGTGATAGGGAGAGCTGAGACATGCCTCCTGAGTTGTGATAGGAGATCTAAACGCCCCGAGCTGGTAGGTAGAGCTGAGACACACCTCCTGAGCTGTGATAGGGAGAGCTGAGACATGCCTCCTGAGTTGTGATAGGGAGATCTAAGACACGCCCCCTGAGCTGTGGTAGGGAGAGCTGAGACACGCCCCCTGAGCTGCAGCAGAAAAGACACTCCCCTTGAGCTGTGAGCGTGGTATAAATCTAGCAGAGCAATGAATGGAGAGATCTCTGGATCCATGTGAAGTACAGGGCTGGTTCTAGATTTGTTAGAAAGAGATTGTCATGTCCTATATGATGTAAAGGGGATAACCCCTTTAAATGAAAAGCCAATGTGCCCCATAAGTTTCAGTCTTAACACCTACCAACATTCACCTGTTAAATCCACTGTCACTCCAACGCCACCATTCCTGGGGTGTCCCACAGGTATCTGCTCGTCACTACTATGGCCAGTGTCGATATTACCTGGTCATGTAAGCAGAGACAGGCAGTGGGGCCATAGGGTGTTCGGCACTGTAGTGCGGGGGATTTAAGAGGTGAGTTATGGTGTATTTGTTATTTTATCACCTGAGAGAAAAATGAGAATCTGCAGAAACTGCATTTTATGAATTTCTCCGGAAGCTTAGTTTAGAAAGTAGTAAAAGTGATACAGAGCAGTCACAACAAGCACGGGAGCCTACACCCATACATACGCTCAGGCGCCAAGAATTTTTCGCAAGGTTACAGATGAGAAGCATCGTGGTCTCATCTCAAGATACATAAAAAATCCAACAGAATGCCATATTAGTACATAGTACAGAGCGGGTTCACTTGACTGGTTCTTAGCCATATCCAGCCTGGCTCCTGGCTCTATAAGACTGCAGGGCGCCAGGAAGACTGGGCGGCTCCGCAGATAATACCAGCTGAGGGGTTTCAATCAGCGAGGCCCAAAACCCTTAGGGTGGGTTCACGCATAGGTTTTTAGTAGTGTTTTTTCTACACTTTTTGCAATAAAAACGCTAGCTCCAGATGTTAGCTGAAAATCTGAAACATGAAAGACACGCAAGTGGTTTTCTTCCCTTGGCGTTTTCCAGGTGTTTAATACTTATGAGCTATCCTCAGGATCAATATCCGATCGGCAGGTGGTCAACAAACAGATCAGCTATTTGAGGAGGCTACGGCACTCCGGGGAGCACAATGGCCACCTCAGAGCTTATCAAGCACAGCGCCCTCCATTGTATAGTGGCTGTGCTTGGTATTGCAGCTCAGGCCCATTCACTTGAATGGGACTGAACTGTCCATAGGTCATGTGACCATGTGACATCACTGGCCTTCAAACAGCGGATCGGTAGAAGCACTGGGAGTCGGACCTCTGCCAATCCTGAGGAGAGGCCATCAATATCAAATTCTCGGACAACACCTTTAGATGGCATTTTTTGGGTCTCTGGCGTGGCGAATACTTTCTCGTTTTTTATGGCGTTTTGACGCTGTAGAAAAAAAGTGATTTGCGCGGTTAGTGTTCACTGTAGGAAAATCCCATTTCTTCAAGGTTGTCCAAACTGGGCAATAACTATAATTACTATCACTATATGGAAATGATTTAGAATACAATTAAGGCTACTTTCACACTTGCGCTTTCCCTTTCCGCTATTGAGATCCATCATAGGCCCCCAATAACGGGGGGAAAACCCTTCTATTTTGTCCCTATTCATTGTCAATGGGGACAAAACTGAACTGAATGGAAGGAAATGCACCAGAATGTATTCCGTTCCGTTTGGTTGCGTCCCCATTGCGGACAGAATAATGCTGCAAGCGTTCGGATTTGGACGCAACAAAATACGGATCCATCCCCCATTGACTTTTAATGGAGTTCATGAATGATCCTTCTTGGCTATAGTAAAGATAATACAACCGGATCCGTTCATGACGGATGCAGACAGTTGTATTATCAGTAACGGAAGTGTTTTTGCTGATCCATGATGAATCCAGCAAAACGCTGGTGTGAAAGTAGTCTAAATAACAAAAATAAATAAATAAGAAACAATGTAACACCGAAGCAGAGCCATAAATGCAGACACATTATCATCAGAGATGCCAACCGTCCAGAAATTTCTGGGCGGTCCGTAAAAATAGGTCACCTTTTTTCCTGTCTCCGTGAAAAAAAAGATATGTCTGTGATTTTTTTTTTTGAGGCTGGTGGTACTTGATTAGATTATTTTGGTGGTAATTATCATCATTTTACAGCTCACAGTAAATGCTGGTGATGAGTTCTTATCAGTGTATTGAGCTATAGGCATGGATTACTTGTAATCTTTATCATACATTATGGTTTTCTAATTTGTCCTTAAAAAATGTTGGCTGGTTTTGGGATAAGTTGTCCAGAAAAAAGAAAAATTCTGGCTGGCAACCTTGATTATGATAGGCCTTGTGAGAACGTCTGACTCCTTATCACAGTTGTTGAGGTTTGTGCTACTTTAGATTCAAGGTCAAGACATGTAAAATACCACGAGACGCGCGTAGCATGGATGACAGCAGTGCGGGAGGGAGGAAAAGTACTAATTACTAGTGTTGATCGAGGACCAAAGTGCTCGGGTGCTCTGGTAGAACACTTGGTGATGCTCGAGTGCTCTACAGAGCACCCGAGCACAATGTAAGTCAATGGGAGAAGACCAGGCACCCCCTGCTCGGATGAGGGGAGGGTGTCGGGTTCATAGGAAAAGGTCAGAATCGCAAATTATCCTCTTTCACTCGTTAAAGTACGCTAATTAACTGAATTCGTACGCATTAGCGTACAATGCGTAACATTAGCATACAAATTCGTACGCATTAGCATACTCGAGCATCGCACTCGAGCACACGCGGTGTTCGGCCGAACACCAAGCGGACTCGAGCGTAGGCATGCTCGGTCGAACAGCGAGTTCGGCTGAGCATGCTCGCTCAACACTACTAATTACTCTTTAGCATACGCAGCAACCATGCATCTGTCCGATCCTGCACTCTTAGGGTACATTCACATGTTGGATTTAGACGGCGTCATAATTGGCTACGTACTAAAGCTCACGGCATAGATCCACTGAATGGAGCTCAACCACAAGTGGACACTTGCTGCGGCATTAAGTTGCGTCCATTTATACACAACACCAAGAAGGGACATGTCCTTTCTTGGCAGGGTCTTGGCTTTAAACCACCGACCCGTGAACTACAGCACAGCGTTCCCTTGGAAACAATCGGTGGCAGCCACCAAGCTGCCCCAGACATACTGTAGTTTTGGAGCGGTGACTGCGGCAAAATTCCATCAGTAAATTCCATTGTGTGAATGGGCCCTTAAAAGTCAACCATACACTCTCACGTCTCGCTCCCGGCTCCCCCATACACATTCATGGTCAGCTCAGCTGAATATGTATGTGTATTCAAAAGGGATAGGTGAGAAAGGGGCTGCCAGACACATCTGTGGGCAGCTTATCTCCTGGGAAAACAAATATTCACTTCACCCGATCCTTCGCTCCCCTGACATCTTGTTGGGAGAGAGTCGTCAGCTCTCCACACACATTAAATGACAGGCGAAAGTGTCGAGAACGGCAAGTACAGCCAACAATACACTAATGTGCGTGGGGGCCTTTAGTCCTTAAGGCCCTGTTCACAGGACTGTAGGGCCAACGTACCTGTCTTGCACAGCGCAAACTGCAGGTCCGTAAAACACGGTCACCAGCTGTGTGAACTCTGCAGTCCCATTGACTTGAAAAGGTCTGCGATCCGCAACATACGGCAAAAGATAGGACACGTCCTATCTTTTGCAGCACGGAGACATGGACCCAGAAGCCCACGGAAACACACAGAACCCCTCCATGGGCTTCCTAGTCCATGCCTCCGCTCCACAAATGATAAGACATGTCTTATCCTTTGCTGTATCTTGCGGATCCCAGACCCATTCAAGTCAATGGGTCCACACTGAGATGCGCCGGTGCCGTGTTTTGTGGACCCGCAATTTGTGGTCCACAATACAGTCTCGGCGGTCCTATGGTCGCGTGAATGGGGCCTTACATCTCTGTTCTACTCCTTCACAGGTTACCAAGATATAGGGGCCATATGGAAGGCAATGTCCCTACACACCATACTTGGGGTCTGTTAACATGGAGACACATCGGGCTGCATAGATCCTGTAATACAACAAACAAACAATTCCGGTCGGCACTTAGATGTTCTGCAGCAGTGCACATGGCGACAAATCACTAGTTAGGAAGAAAATCCCAGCACTTCGCTTCATTCACTGTATATTTACTTTATTGTTATGTCATAAAGCATGAGTTACGCGTTTCGGCCCATCCTGAGCCTTTATCAACCCTAAACCATATATATATATATACAAAGTCAATTTATAGACAAAAACTCGGCACCTCGAGATGACGTAGGACGCCATCGTCCGGGTTACCTTCAGTAAACAAGAAAGGGATATCTCATACATATCATTTCTGTCCAATCTAAAAACAATAAAAGACATCGCTAATTAATTCAATTCAGTATGAGTACATAAATCGTGGGCAATATAACAGTAGACTGTCTTAATCAAAGTAATAACTTCAATATCAATATAAATATAAACACAGATGTATAAAGTAGTAGTAACTTTAACTTAATTTAATTTAAAGGGGTTGTCCCACGAAAAATACTCTACAGTTTTCAAACCAGCACCTGGATCTGAATACTTCTGTAATTGAATTTAATTAAAAAATTTGTATAGCTACTGAGTTATTCAGTAAAATGTATTTGTATAGCGCCACTTAATTTTGTATTTCTTTGACCTGCTCACTGACAAGGCCTCACATGCTCAGTTTCATCCTTCCACTCCCTCCTGAGCTGTGATAGGGAGAGCTAAAACACGCCCCCTGAGCTGTGATAGGGAGAGCTGAGACACGCCTCCTGAGCTGTGATGGGGAGAGCTGAGACACGCCTCCTGAGCTGTGATAGGGAGAGCAGAGACACGCCTCCTGAGCTGTGATAGGGAGAGCTGAGACAAGCCCCTTGAGCTGTGATAGGGAGAGCTGAGACACGACTCCTGAGCTGTGATAGGGAGAGCTGAAACACGCCCCCTAAGCTGTGATAGGGAGAGCTGAGACATGCCTCCTGAGCTGTGATGGGGAGAGCTGAGACACGCCTCCTTCGCTGTGATAGGGAGAGCTGAAACACGCCTCCTGAGCTGTGATAGGGAGAGCTGAGACAAGCCCCCTGAGCTGTGATAGGGAGAGCTGAGACATGCCTCCTGAGCTGTGATAGGGAGAGCTGAGACACGCCCCCTTAGCTGCAGCAGAAAAGACACTCCTCTTGAAATGCCAGCTTGATATAAATCTAGCAGAGCAATGAATGTGGAGATCTCTGGATCCATGTGAGGTACAGGGCTGGTTCTAGCTGTGTTAGAAAGGTATTGTCATGGACTATATGATGGCTGATCTTCATTTTTACATTATTCATGGGATAACCCCTTTAAGGCCAAATGTGCAATCTCATATTCCCTGTTTAACCCCTTAGGCTCCAGGGTTCCCAGTGTATGGCTCCAATAAGCCTCGCGACGCTGTAGTAACTGTTTAATATTTCCACCCCTCCTCGGGTATTCAATCTGTTCTATTATCTGATATTTCAACTGAGGAATATTATGGCCATGAGTGTCAATATGGTGGGGAAGAAGAAGTAGCAAGTTTTTCGTACGTATTGTGGATTTATGTTTTCCAATGCAGTCTCTTGCATGCTGTATAGTCTCACCAACATACAAGAGGCCGCATGGACACAATCACATAAATCACATTCATAGATTCTATAAGCCTAAGGGGTTAAATAGGGAATATGAGATTGCACATTTGGCCTTAAATTAAATTACTGCTTTATACGTCTGTGTTTATATTTTTATTGATATTGAAGTTATTGCTGTGATTAAGACAGTCTACTGTTATATTGCCAACGATTTACGTACTCATACTGAATTGAATTAACAATGTCTTTTAATGTTTTTAGATTGGACAGAAATGATATATATGAGATATCCTTTTCCTGTTTACTGGAGGTAACCCGGACGACGGCGTCCTACGTCATCTCGAGGTGCAGAGTTTTTGTCTATAAATTGTCTGACTATGTATATATATATATATATATATATATATATATATATATGGTCTATGGTTGATAAAGGCTCAGGACTGCTTTATGACACAATAAAGTAAATATACAGTGAACGAAGAGAAGTGAAGTTCCGGGATTTTCTTTCTTGCATAGTACTGTAGACGCAAAAATTGTATGGGATTTTCAGTGAAAACTCTCTGCAGAGTTGCTATATTTTTCATTTTAAATACACTGGAACAATAAAAAAAATTAAAATTCTCAAGATGGACTTTCCCTTTAAGTCGGACGTAGACAAGACAGATGAGACACCGCCAGAACTCCATGGTCGTTGCTTATCTCTAAGCATAGCAAAACATTTGGTAGAAAAAAAAGACAGAGATTTTAATTTTCATTCCAGTTGAGCTGTTTTTCATTTCTATTTTGGTTCTATTAGTGGGGGCCTTCACATTCTACAGATTTTGGCCGAATTTGCCACGGAAAATCAGTTCCATTCACTTGAATGGGGCTTGCAGAAATCCATGTCTTTGCCGCCCCATTGAAAGGAATGGAACTGATTTTCAGACATAATCTGTCTGTGTAAAGGTGCCGCTGATTTCCAGACGAAACAACATTCGGACAGCTGTACAGATAAAGGTCCCAGCACGCCAGTGACAGGTTGAAGACCTGATTTTACAGTAATCAGGAGGACTCAGCTAAATATTTGTATGCATTTGGTTTAAATGTAAATTTTCTAACATATTTACTGTATATTAAACATTTATATAAATAGAAAAGAGGAAAAAAGAAAACAGGAAAATACCCAAGATACTTTCCACATACTGAAGTCATGTCCAGAGTCCTAGAATAAAACACCACAAAGTAATTCCACTGCCAATCACAACAGCATCGTCCCTTCCCAGGAAAACCACTGCTGCCACAAAAAATACTCTCTCCAGCTGGAGCACACATATATACTATAACTACAGGTTACACACAGATAACAGTACTATAACTACAGGTCTACACACAGATGACAGTACTATAACTACAGGTTACACACAGATGACAGTACTATAACTACAGGTTACACACAGATAACAGTACTATAACTACCGGTCTACACACAGATGACTGTACTATAACTACAGGTCTACACACAGATGACTGTACTATAACTACCGGTCTACACACAGATGACTGTACTATAACTACAGGTCTACACACAGATGACAGTACTATAACTACAGATCTACACACAGATGACTGTACTATAACTACAGGTCTACACACAGATGACTGTACTATAACTAGGTCTACACACAGATGACTGTATAAACTAGGTCACACACAGATAACAGCTATAACTACAGTCTACACAGATGACTGTACTATAACTACAGGTCTACACACAGATGACTGTACTATAACTACAGGTCTACACACAGATGACTGTACTATAACTACAGGTCTACACACAGATGACTGTACTATAACTACAGATCTACACACAGATGACTGTACTATAACTACAGGTCTACACACAGATGACTGTACTATAACTAGGTCTACACACAGATGACTGTACTATAACTACAGATCTACACACAGATGACAGTACTATAACTACAGATCTACACACAGATGACTGTACTATAACTACAGGTCTACACACAGATGACTGTACTATAACTACAGGCCTACATACAAATGACAGTACTATAACTAGGTCTACACACAGATGACTGTGCTATAACTACAGGTCTACACACAGATGACTGTACTATAACTACAGGTCTACACACAGATGACTGTAGCTATAACTACAGGTCTACACACAGATGACTGTGCTATAACTACAGGTCTACACACAGATGACTGTACTATAACTACAGGTCTACACACAGATGACTGTGCTATAACTACAGGTCTACACACAGATGACTGTACTATAACTACAGGTCTACACACAGATGACTGTACTATAACTACAGGTCTACACACAGATGACTGTACTATAACTACAGGTCTACACACAGATG